>MU754885.1:6950-22444 GCA_026770625.1 Nicotiana glauca | reverse complement strand
CCTTTTTCTGGGACAATATCACCATTTGAAGTCAAGCAATACAAGCATGCACAAAACCATGCCGAGGTCGTACGGTTCGATCCAACAATATTTAACTGTGCACTGCCAGAGGATCGAATGGCGCGAACCATAGATACATCTATTTAATCTACCGAGGCATTTGGCCCGTTCCGCAATATATAAATACATTCAAACAGTCAATCAAGAAGTCATCAAGGAGGAATTATCCAAGAAAAAGGCAATGTCTCTTTTAAAAATCAAGAAACGATGACTAGTCTTTTAGAATTCATTTACACGTTCAATATGTTTCAAGCATTTTTAAATTGACAACAAGATTTCAAATATTGCAAGTAAAGCATGTTTTTGGGTCCTAGACTCCCGGACTTAAGCATAATAGTAGCTACGCACGGACTCTCGTCACCACGTGCGTACGTAGCCCCAGAAATAGAAGCACATATCTAATTAATTTACCTATGGGGAAAATTTCCTCTTATAAGGTTAGAAAGGAGACTCACCTTGCTCCAAAGCCTATATCCCAATTCAAGAACGCGCTCAAACCTCCAAATCAGAGCCTAACGATTCAAAGGCTATTCAAATGGGATAAGAACTAGTCAATACATTCTCAAGAGTTCATATTCTAATTATTAAACTAATTTCCCAACCCTAAATGCAAGGTTCTTAAAATTCATCCCTGGGCCCACGTGCCCGGATTCCGAAATTTTTTGAAGAAAGTTATTAACCTAAGGATCAAGAATATATGATTTCTACTTGATTCCATAACAAATTTTGTGGTTAGATCTTGTTTTTATCAAAACCCTAGGTTTTCACCTAAAACCCTTGATTTTTTCTAATTTTTACATGTTAATCTACCCATAATCTATGTATTTAACTCATGTTGTGTAGAAATTAATAACCTCAAAGTGTTAGGTGAAAACCCTTTTCCAAAATCTCCAAAAATTGCCTAAAAGGATAAAGTGAAATGAAATAATGGCCTAAATCCTGCATTAAAAGAGCTGGACACAACCCTCTGATGTCGCATTTGCAACAAAAGGTTCGCAAATGTGAGGGTCGCAAATGTGAGAAAAGCCTCGCAAATGTGAAGCCTGGGCTTCAACTGTTGGGATCGCAAATGCGACCACAGAGTTGCAAATGCGACGTCTATTGGGATCGTAAATGCAGCAAAAGTGTCACAAATGCGAACACTGCATGGGTCAAGCTTCAACGAAAAATGTGAGGTTCGCATTTGAGAGACGTGCAACTGGTTCCAAGAACACCAGAAAATCTGGTGTTCTTCCAACTCCTCCCACACATCCAAAACATACCCTGGGGCCCCGTCCAATCACACAACTCAATCTGATAACATAACACAGACCTGCTCGAAGCCTCAAATCATGTCAAACAACGCTAAAACCATGAATCGTACTCCAATTCAAGCTTAATGAACTATAAAATTTCAAACTTCTACTTTCCATGCTTAAACCTATCAAATCACGTCCGATTGACCTTAAATTTTGCACACAAGTCATATTCGATATTACGGACCTACTCCAGCTTCCAGAATTGAAATTCAACCCCGATATCAAAAGATCCACTTCCGGTCAAACTTCTCAAAAACCTTCAAATTTCTAACTTTGGCCAAATGACTCCAAAATGACCTACGGACCTCCAAATCCACTTTCGTTTGTGCTCACAATACTAGAATCACCATACGAATCTATTCCCAAACTAGGAATCCCAACGGACATCGATAACATTGAAATACACTTCAATCCAAATTTATGAAATTCTTCAAAAATTCTAACTTTCACTATTAGGTGCCGAAACTCCTTCGAGTTATCCAAAACTCAATTCGAACATACGTTCGAGTTCAAAATTATCCTACAAACCTATTGAAACTGTCAAATCCCGATTCCAAGGTTGCTTACTCATGAATAAAACTTTACTCGATTCTTTCAACTTAAAGCTTCAAAAATGGGAATTTCCTTTCCAAATCAACTCTGAACTTCCCGAAATAAAATTCCGACCATGCGTACAAGTCATAATACCTGAAGTGAAGCTACTCATGGCCTCAAACTACCGAACGACGCGCTAGAGATCAAAATGACCGATCAGGTCTGTGACGACCCAAAGGGTCATCACCTGTTTTAATTAATTTTGTGCTTTCAAGGCCTTGAAAATCTCATTTAGAGTTACCTCGATTTGAGTGCATAGTCCGGACACATAGCCGGAAAGCTTAAATGTAAAATTCTGTGAAAAATGCTAATTTTTATTTTAAAATGAATAAATTTGAATTTGGTCAACATTTTGGATAAACGGACCCAGACCCATAATTTGATGGTCCCAGAGGGTTTGTAGGAAAATATGGGACTCGGGCGTATGTCCGGAATCGAATTCCGAGGTCCCGAGCCTGAGAAATAAATTTTTAAAAGAAATTGTTTTTTTGAAATTGTTAAGGAAAATTAAAATGATATTTGATTAGAATGTGTTGGTATCGGGTCTGTATTTTGGATCCGGTGCCCGGTATAGATCTTATAAATGATTTATGATGTTGTTGTGAAATTTGGTAAAAAACGGACGTCGTTTGACGTGATTCGGGCCTAAATTGGAAAATTTAATGTTTTATGAAGTTTGAAAGAACTCTTGGATTTTGGGGAATAATTCGATGTTTATGATGTTATTTTGGCGATTTGGTCGCGCGAATAAGTCCTTAGGATATTTTTGAGGTTGTGTACATATTTGGTTTTGAGCTCCGAGGGTTCGGGTGAGTTTTGGATAGGCCACGAGTTGCATTTTAGAACTTGAAAGTTTGATGGTATAACTGACCTGCAGGCTTCGCATTTGCGAATCCTGGCTCGCAAATGCGAGGTAGCCCAGACCTGACCCTCCATCGCAAATGCGATAAATTGCTTCGCAAATGCGAAGGTGCCCCTGATGGCCAGGGATCACAAATGCAAAACTGGGCCTGTCGCAAATGTGACATTTTTGGTCACAAATGCGAAGTCCCTCCTTTTGTTTAGTGTTCGCAAATGCGAACTTGACTTCGCAATTCCCATATCTGAGGGTCGGGGTTCGCAATTGCGAACCCCTGTTCGCAATTCCTATATCAGAGACCTGCAATTTTCTATATTTAGTCGATTTTTAAAGTCATTTTCACATTATTTTCAAAACACAACTCCTTTGGGCGATTTTTCAAGAACAAACCTTCTTCCAAATCAATTGTAAGTTAGTTTTTACTCATTTCTTTCAATCATTTACATCTTTCAACATGATTTCAACCTAAAATCAAAGATTTTCATGGGGGAAATTGGGTGTTTTGGGTAGAACTTAGGTTTTTCATAAATTGGGGAGGAGGTCCAATTTAAAAACAAATTATATATTTGAGTTCATGGGGGAAATGATTGAATGGGTTTTATTTTGAACCTCGGGTTTTGACCACGTGGGCCCGGGGGCGATTTTTGACTTTTTGGATAAAACTTCGAAAAACTCATTTTCATGCATTGGGATTGATTCATTTAGTTTTTATTAATGTAATTAAGTAATTTGTGATTAGATACGAGCGAATTAGAGGTGGAATCGAGGGGTAAAGCTATAATTGAGGCTTGATTTGTATTCAATGCATTTGAGGTAAGTGTTTGGTCTAACTCTAGCCTGAGGGACTAGGAGTTGAGTCTTATTTTCTAATTGCTTCTTGTTGAGTACGACGTATAGGCATGGTGACGAGTATATATACGTTGGTGTCTAGCATGACCGTGAGTCTTTAAATTGTGAATATCTTGATTTCGTTATATTTCTCTTGCCTTGGTGATGATTTCTATTTATTATGAAAATCTTGTGAAAGGAAATTGTGACCTATGAACAACGAGGAGCAATGACTCAAGTTATATTACAGTTGTGAACGTATATGAAATGGTTGAACCCTTTGGAGCATTAGCTCAAGTAGTAAAGTGAGATATGAAATAAAAGTGAAAGGAAGAGAAAGAGTATTTAAATTGTTCCTTTGCCGAGATAATGTTATTTATTGATTATTTTTCCTTGTCGGGACGTTGAGATTGATGATGTTGTACCCTTGCCGTGATTTAATTGTTTAAATTGTGTTCCCTTGATGGAATTTCTATTATTATTTTATTTATTCCTTACCCCCTTGTTTGTGATTATTATTTGGGTGAGGAAGAGTGTTAAAGCACGAAGGGTGATACCGTGCATTGTTTGATTATTGTGAGAAAAGAGTGTAAAGTACGAAGGGTGATGCCGTGCATTATTTGCTTATTATGAGGAAAGAGAGTAAAGCACGAAGGGTGATGCCGTGTCGCACGATGTACCATTCCGTGCCAATTCTATTGATTATATGTGAGGAAAGAGAGTAAAAGCACGAAGGGTGATGCCGTGCACACTTTATTATATCATTGCTTGGTGAGGATGAGAGTAAAAGCACGAAGGGTGATGCCGTGCACTTGTTATTTTCTGTTTCTTATTTAATGTCTGAGTTGCGTTGTTTCCCTTCATTACTGGACGACTTTTACTTGAAATTGTTATTTTCCCCATAGCATGCTCTCCCTCCCATATTGGTTACTTGTCTCTGTATTTCAATTCCGCTGTATATGTATATATAACTGCACAGGTTTATATGATAGTCCGGTCTAGCCTCGTCTCTACTTCGCTGAGGTTAGGCTAGGCTCTTACCAGCACATAGGGTCGGTTGTACTGATACTACACTCTGTGCTCTTTTGCACAGATCCAAGTGTCGGAGTAGCTTGCGGTGCACAGCAGTAGTCAGGGTGTCGACCTTCAGACCACGAGACTCCAAGGTAGCCTTGCAGGCGTCCGCAGGCCCGGCATCTCCTCTTTCAGTTTTCATGTTTTATTGACATTTGTATTCGAGACAGACTATATCCTTTATTTCAAACTCGTATTTGTAGTAATCCTAGATAGTCTGTGTATTTTTGTGACACCAGGTGCTGGGTAGAGACTTGTATTGGCTTTCTAGACGCTGTTTCTATATTTAGCTTTGACTTCCACTAAGTTTTACTTTTCATTGTCTTTTTAACTGCTTATTCATTGATAATTTAATTGTTTAATCATGTATAAAACAAGATAGGTTAATGTTTGCAAAGGTTCTTGGCTTGTCTAGCTACCACGAGTAGGCATCATCACGACCCCCGAGGATGGAAAATCCGGGTCGTGACAAAGTCGTTACATAATAATTTTAAGTTATGGGTAATATAATATGGACAAGAAAATAAAAAATACAAATAATTAAGAGTATAGAGATATATGGAAGGATAAGTTTGATTATTGAGAAGAGAAAGTTTTGAATAATCTACATATATATGTCAACGGAATATAGTTTGTTATGTTTAGGCAAGTAGCAACCTGCTATAGAGCATTATATTAAAATGAGGATTAAGAAAAATTAGATTTGATTAAATTTGACTTATGGTGGGTATTATGACAGTACAATATTATTATTAAATAAATAATTCAGTAATATTCTTTGTCTTTAACAATAGCATTCTCTATTCTTCATCTCCTTACCTTTTGAGCTTGACTGGGCACAGAGACGTAGAATAGGGTTGCCTCAGAGTTTAAGCTATGAGAGAAGACTTTTGAAATTAGATGTAAAATGAGGCACATATATTTTGTGTGGCTCTAAATCATTGCATAAAGGTTTATTTCCAAATAAGAAAGAGGTCATTCTTTTTAGCACTGACTAAAAAGGAAATAGGTTCACATAAATTAAAACGGAGGAAGTATTAGTATGAGGCTTATTGGATTTTGAGATGAAAAATAAAGTAATAGTAAGAATTTAGCTAAAATAATAGTATAATTTAATATGCTCAAAGAAGACATATCACAGCTTGACATGTTTAGTATTTTTTATATTGGCACCGAAACAAAATGCAAGTACTAAAATCTAGGGGTTGGTTGACACACACACACACACACACACATACATACATATATATATATATATATATATATATATAAAGTTATCCACTATGTGATTTGAGAAATAATTTCATATTATGCTTTTTTATTGGTAATATTTAATTAATGATTATATGAAATTTTTATTTAAAAGATTAATATTTTAAGATTATTTATACATAAATCAAATAAGTTATATTACAATTTGATATGGTTTGTGTCCGCGCATCGTGCGGCGACTAATACTAGTTTCACTTTAAACTCACTACTTTACCTTTCATGTGTTAGACCACAAGTTTTGTAAGTTTTTTTTCTTTCTTAAATTCCATATCAAGTCAAATACCGTCACATAAATTGAGACATAATAATTTTATTGTATCTTCTTTCTCCAAATAGTTGTGTTATTTTATTAGTATTAATTTTTAAAGATATCATTTGACCGTTAAGAAATAACTTTTAGAGTCGCTTATTAAAAGGATACTTCTCTTTTTTAGCAAAAGAAATTTGAAGTTCATGATAGTGATAAAGTTTTGCTCATAGCCAAACTTACTCTAGTCTATCTCTTACTGCATATGATAATTGTTCGATATTATTTTGTAATACTCTTTAAATCTATAAAAGTTTCAAGACACATTAAATATAAAATTTAATTTTTTTTATCTTATCTTGAGTATTGTCACAATTTAAATTTTTCACCCTCGAAAGTCGTGATGACGCCTACTAGTGAAAGCTAGGCAAGCCAACCAACTAAATTATTTAAGTTGTTTCCATTTTAAATTCATTAACAACTTAGAACGAACAATAAATAAACAACATAATTTATCGAGCAGAAGATTTAAATTTCAAACTTAAAAATACTGCTAATACAATTCCTTAACAAAACTACCCAAGATTTGGTGTCACAACTTCACAGACTGTCTAAGAGTACTACAAATAAGGGTCTGAAAGAAATAACAAAATACTGTCTCTAGGACTACATAAAAGAAACAGTAAAATAGATAGAGGGAGATGACAAGGCCTGCGGACGCCTGCAGGACTACCTCGGGTTGCCTGATAAGCAAGAAGCTGAAACCTCAGTGCAGTCTAAAATCTGCAGCATTGGGATCTGCACAAAAGAGTGCAAAGTGTAGTATAAGTATAACTGACCTCATGTGCTGGTAAGTGCCTAGCCTAACCTCGGCGAAGTAGTGACGAGGCTAGAACCAGACTACCAAATAAACCTATGCATATGAATAATGTACGATGAAAAATAAAAGCAGAAATATACAGTCAAGGATGGGAGGGGAAAACATAGTGCGGGGAAATACCAATTAGCAACATAAGGACAACCGTTAAATATATGGAATACCACAATTCACTTATCAACAAGAATCAGAATCAAACAAGTGCATGGCATCACCTTTCGTGCTTTTACTCTCGTCCTCACCATAAAAATCAATATAAACTGCACGGCATCACCCTTCATGCTTTTACTCTCATCCTCACTATGATATCAATATAATCGGTACAGAATGGTACATCGTGCGACACGGCATCACCCTTAGTGCTTTACGCTCTTCCTCACAAATTATGATAATAATATACGGCATCACCCTTTGTACTTTAACACTCTCTCACCAAAATAATGTACGACATCACCCTTCGTGCTTTACACTCTTCCTCACCCAAACAACAAACACAAACAATAAGGGCAAAGAATAAATGAATCATAATAAAAATTCCAGCAAGGGAACAATATCAAAACCACAACATCCCGGCAAGGGAAAAACATTGAAACAACAATGTCTCGGCAAGGTATCAACACCATAAACCCTTTCTCATTTTCACATTTATCTCACAACTTGATTTACAATTTGAGCCAATACTCTATATGGTTCGATTGCCAATTATACTTTCATAAATCACTTTGCACTGGAGCCAATGCTCTTCAATATATACACACCAATATTCTTTCCACAAACCTTGCTCAACAATAGCAATCACCATATTAAACATGAATCATACAACGAAGTCACATTAATCACAACATAAGAATCACGGGCATGCTTGACACCGATGTATAGATACTAGTCACAATACCTATACGTCATACTCAACATAACATATATCATATAAGATCAAACTCATATTCCCTCAAGCTAAGGTTATACCAAACACTTACCCCGATGCTTCGTACATAGTTCAAGCCTCAACTATAGCTTTACCTATTGATTTCACTACCAATTCGCTCGTATCTAGTCACAAGTTACTTAATTACATCAATGAATGCTAAATAAATAAATTCTAATGCAATAAAATAAGTTTTCTAAAGTTTTTCCCAAAAAGTCAAAAATCGACCCTGGGCCCACATGGTAAAAACTCGAGGTTCGAACCAAAACCCGACTAATCATTCACTTACGAACCCAAATATATAATTTATTTTGAAATTAGATTTCAAATCGAGGTCCAAATCCCCAAAATTTAAAAAACCTAGATTCTACCTAAAATACCCAATTTTTCCCATAAAAATCATTGATTTTGAGTTGAAATCATGTAAAAAAAATATTAAGGATTGAAGAAAACTAGTTAGAAACAACTTACAATTGATTTGGAGAAGAAGTTGCCTTTGAAAAATCGCCCTAGAGTGTTTATGTTTTTAGAAGATGTGAAAAATGGTTAAAAATTTGTCTAAGTATGGATTTTATAGGTCTCTGATGTCGCAATTGCGACCAGGGTTCTCAATTGCAAAAACAGACTCTGCTATTATCGCATTTGAGAAGAAAAATGTCACATTTGCGACACAACCAACTTTCAGGTCTTCTTCGCATTTGCGACGACTGGCCAAAAAGGGAAACATCGCATTTGCGAGGTTAGATGGCCTGGGCTATGTTCGCATTTGCGAAACATCCTTCGCATTTGCAAATTCGCAAGGCCTAAAATAGAACAATTGAAACTTGCAATTTTCCCAAGTTCGATTCTACTCCGTGGCCTATTCAAAACTCACCCGAGCCCTCGGGACTCCATACCAAACATGTAAACTAACCCAAAAATATCATACGAACTCGCTCGTACATTCAAATCACCAAAATAATATCAACAACTATGAATTTAGCACCAAAATCATGAAATAACTCAAAAACATCAAATTTTCTAATTTTTCCAAATAAGGTCCGTTTCACGTCATTTCAGTCCGTTTCTTACCAAATTTCACAGATTCAACTTAAATCACATATAAGACCTATACCAGGCTCCGAAACCAAGATACGGACCCGATACCATCAACTTTCTAACACATTTCATTTTCAAAAACTCATGTATTTTTCAGAAAATAATTTTCTTCAAAAAATTCATATCTCGGGCTAGGGACCTCGGAATTTGATTCTGGGCATACGTTGTGATGACTCGGCCCGTTGTCACGTGAGTTACCGCCCTGTTTCCCCCATTTTCTGCTTCCTTATGTTTCATTATAAAAATCTTGGGTGAATGAGTTGAATTGGATTGGTTGTAGATGGAAATGAGACGCTTAGTCTCTTAAAGGAAGGGTTTTTCTGAAAAAATCAACCGGATGTTGACTATTAAGTTAGAGGGTTTGGATATGGTTTCTGGTGATTCGGTTAGCTTCGGGGGATGATTTGTTACTTAGGAGTTTGATCGGAATTGATATTGGAGTTCCGGTGTAGAATTACGCTTCAATTGGCGAAATTGGTATTTTGGGGAATTCTGGTTGATAGGTGAGATTTTGATCCGAGGGTCGGAATGGAATTCCGAGAGTTGTTGTAGCTTCGTTAGGTATTTTGGATGTTTGTGCAAAATTTCAGGTCATTCAAAGATGTTTTGGTTGGGTTTTTGATCAAATGCGTATTTCGGAAGTTTTTGAGAAACTTAGGCTTGAATTCGGAGAGAATTGATGATTTTAGCGTTGTTAGATGTGTTTTGATAATTGGAACAAGTTTGAATGATGTTTTAGGATGTACTGGTGCTTTTGGTTGAGCTCCCGGGGACCTCGGGGTGATTTCGGATGTCTAACGGGGAGTTTTGGACTTGGAAAAGATGCAGAAAATGCATCACCTGCTGTAGAGCATTTTGCTCTATGCGATCGCAGAGGGAGTATTGCGATCGCATAGCAGGACTTTAAGGGGATGTTTGATTGTTCAATGCGATCGCATACTGAGAGTTGCGATCGCACAGTGTTAAGTGCTAATGAATTGCGATCGCATGGGGGTCTGTCGCGATCACATAGGGTATTTTGAGGGACTGGAAATTTTGTGCTCTGCGATCGCAGAGGTTAGGATGCGATCACATAGAGTACACTACAGTGATCCAGGCAGAATGTTAAAAACATTTCATCCGCGAACCCAAACCCATTTTCCACCATTTTTTAGCATTTTGAGAGCTACCTCGGAGCATTTGAAGAGGGATTTGAATGAGATTGACTAGAGGTAAGTTTTATGAGTTAAAAACACGATTATATTGTGGATTTATCCTTGAATTTCTTGAGAATTTAGCTAAATTTGAAGAAACTAGGGCTTTGGATTTTAAGATTTTAAATTGGAATTTGAGGGGTTATTTGTGGTCCGAATTGAGAGTTTTTGGTGTGTATAGACTAGTGGCGAGATAAGGAATCCAGTGATGTTAATTTTTTTAATTTTTTGAGAAGTGGGTTCAGGGCTCGGGTTTTGCAAATTTTGTGATTTTTGATATTTTTCGAGTCTTTTCGATTGGGTTATGTTCCCTTAGCCTATTGTAACGTATTCGTTGTGGTTTTGATCAGATTCGACGCGCGAGGAGGTCGATTTGTGAGGCAAGGGCATAGCGAGCTAGGATTTTGGCCGGCTTGAGGTGAGTAATGATAGTAAATGATATCCTGAGGGTTTGAAACCTCGGAGTTGCATAACGCAGTGCTATATTAAGGTGAAATACGCGCTTAATGGCAAGCGCGGGGTTGTTTACTACTGGGGATTGTGACTTGGTCCATCCTGTTTGATATTTAAACGCGTATTTGACTAAGTTGATTTGATTATCATCGTGATTTGGGCTTTTTGTTATATTTTGGGCTTAATGCCGATTATTTGAATCCTTCAGGAATTGTTATCACTATTTCCTCACTATTTTGACACGTTATTTGAACTCAGTCCTAATGAGTATACTGTTTTGCAATCCCAGCCGTTTTAATTCAATTTTGAGACTTTATTGATATTTCACCGTCGTCTGGGCTGAGAACTACTATTTTATTGATGCCCAAAGGGCTTATGATATTTTTTTTGACTGAGTGAGGCTTTCAGGCCTTGAGCGTGATGTGAGGAGGCTCGCAGGCCTTGAGTGATGTGTGAGGAGGCTTTCAGGCCTCAAGTGTGATGTGAGAAGGCTTTAAGGCCTTGTTTTATATGCCACGAGGTGGCTTGATATTGCGCTTGGGCCGTAAGGGGCCTCTCCCGGAGTCTGTACACCCCCAGTGAGCGCGGGTACCCATGTGATGTGATACTGAGCCCGAGGGGCTGATACTGTTCTGAGTGATGTGATACTAAGCCCGAGGGGATGATACTGTTCTGAGCGATTGATACTGGGCCCGAGGGGCAGATTTCTACTAATAATTTACTTGTTGTTTTACCTGATTTACTGGATTTATTTAAAAAGAGGGATTTCATTTTATCCGGTACTGTTCTACTGCTTTACTACTTTTATTGCCTAATATAGAATTGTTTTGTGCAAGTTATGTGATTTGTTATCTTCGGTTATTATTTATTGTTATTACTCACTGGGTCGGAGTACTCACATTACTCTCTACACCATGCGTGCAGATTCAAGATTAGCAGAGTCCGCATCTGAGCACTGACATCCTTCCCAGATTAGGCAGCGAGATCAGAGCATCGAGGTAGCTGTTGACGTTCGCAGCCCTTGACTCCCCTATTTCCATGCTATTTCAGTTATTCCAGACTTGTATTAGATATTCTATTTTGTAGACTTAAAGTAACTATGTAGTAGCTCATGACTTGTGACACCCCGATTTGGGCTGTGTCGGGTTGGCTTCCTTCTAATTATTGTTGTTCTCCGCTTTATGATTTTTTAATACGCGTTTTAGAGTTATAAATGTAAATTAATTGCTTAAAAGAGGTGTTGGCGTTGTTCTGGCTGTCCTTATCTTCGCCAGAGGCGCCATCACGGCCGGCGTTGGGCCTTGGGCCGTGATAAGTTGGTATCAGAGCCTAGGTTACTAGGTCTCGCAAGTCATGAGCTGGTTTAGTAGAGTCTCGCTGATCGGTACGGAGACGTCTGTACTTATCCTCGGGAGGTTGCAGAACCTTTTAGGCAAACTTCACATTCTTGAAATTCTATCGTGCAAACTTGTTGATCCGAGTACTGAACTTCTCTTTGTTCTATTCTCTCACAGATGGTGAGGACACGAGCTACCAGATGTGACGGACGACCACCAGTACCACCTACTGAGGCTACCAGAGGCCATGGGTGCGGTCGTGGTCGTAGTAGAGGCAGAGCACCAGTGGTAGCACCTGTGGATCCTCTAGTTGGCCCAGCTCAGAATCAGGCTCCAGCAGCACCAGTTCAGGCACCAGCTGTGCCCATTGTGATTGACAGTTTGCACGGGCCTGGCTCAGGTGGTTTCAGCCACTACAGCAGCAGCAACTACTTCACAGGCCGGGGGAGGCAATCTGACCCCCGCTGCTCGCACACCTGAGTAGGTAGTGCAGGGATTATAGACTCCAGAGGCACCTACAGCTCAGCCAGTTGCCCCAGTGTAGGAGTTCAGGGTTCCGGTTATGCCCGAGGACGACCAGCGTCGCCTCAAGAGGTTTGGTAGACTCCAGCCTCTGACATTTAATGGAGTTGAGGGCGAGGATGCCTGGGGTTTTCTTGACATGTGTCAGCGTATGCTCTGTACAGGGCGGATCCTTGAGTCCAACGGTGTGGCTTTTACTACTTTCCAATTTACTGGGGCTTCCTTCACTTGGTGGGAGGCGTATGAGTGGCGTAGGCCGGCTGGTGCAACACCTTTGACTTGGCAGGAGTTCTCCGCTCTCTTCTTGGAGAAGTATGTACCGCGGTCCCGTAGGGAGGAGCTGCGTAGGCAGTTTGAGTGGCTACGGCAGGGAGATATGACTGTGTCTCAGTATGAGATGAGGTTCTCAAAGTTGGCTCGTCCTACCATCTGGATCGTTCCGTCTGATCGTGAGCGGATCGGGAGATTTATGGATGTCTTTAACTATGATTTCAGTATTCTTATGACTAGAGAGAGTGCTGGGTGCTTCATTTGAGGAGGTGGTGGATATAGCTCGACTTATTGAGTCGGTTCACCGCCAGGATCGAGATGAGAGGAAAGCCAAGAGGCCTCGAGGTTCTGGCAGTTACAGTGGTGCTCCTTCGAGGGGCCAGTTTCAGCAGGGTAGGAGTCGCTCTTTTAGCCCGCTCAATTGGCCCGTTCCGAGTATCGTGGAGCATTTTCAGGTCATGGTTATCAGGGTTCTCACCAGAGTCATCCATCTCTCAGCGCTCTTCTAGCACAGAGTTCATCTCGTACTCCGTTTGTTCAGGGTTCTTCCAGGCCGAGTGCATCAGCTAGTCACACCGGCACGAGGGGTTTCTTTTAGTCCCATTCTACAGCACCCGGGAGTTGTTATGAGTGAGGAGAGTTTGGGCATATGTGGAGGCAGTATCCTCGTCGTGCTGCTAGCTCATCTCAGCAGAGGGGTCAACCCTCATCTTCTGGTCCAGTTTTTTAGCACCCGCCGTGACAACTAGGGGTAAGGGTCAGGTAGCCAGGGGTCACCCCAGAGGCGCAGGTCGATCAGGCGGTGGTCAGGCTCATTTTTATGCTCTTCGAGGCAAGACAGATTCTATTGCTTCAGATGCTGTCGTTACAAGTATTATTTCAGTCTGCCACAGAGATGCCTCTGTCTTATTTGATCCCGGTTCTACCTATTCTTATGTGTCCTCATATTTTGGTCATCATTTGGGTACGTCCCGGGGGTGTCTTGCTTTACCTGTTCATGTATCTACCCCGATGGGCGATACGTTTATTGTAGACCATGTGTATCGGTATTGTTTGGTGACTATTGGGGGTCTGGAGACCCAAGTTGATCTACTTCTATTGAGCATGTGGTTTTTGATGTTATTTTAGGCATGGACTGGCTATCTCCGTGTCATGCTATTCTGGACTGTTATGCTAAGATATTCACTCTAGCTATACCGGGTGTACCGAGGATCGAGTGGCATGGTGTGACTGACTATGTTCCTAGCAGGGTAATTTCATTCCTAAAGGCCCAGCGTATGGTTGGGAAGGGTTGTCTTTCATATTTGGCATTCGTGAGGGATGTGGGAGCCAAGACTCCTAGCATTGATTTTGTCCTAGTGGTGAGAGAGTTTCCCGATGTCTTTCCTGCAAACCTATCGGGCATGCCACCGGATAGGGACATTGATTTTGGTATTGACCTGGTGCCGGGCACTCAGCCCATTTCCATTCCTCTGTATCGTATAGCACCAGTGGAGTTGAAAGAATTGAAGGATCAGCTTCAGGAACTCCTAGATAAAGGGTTCATTCGGCCTAGTGTGTCACCGTGGGGTGCACCGGTTCTATTTGTGAAGAAGAAAGATGGCACCATGAGAATGTGCATTGACTATAGGCAATTGAACAAAGTAACAGTGAAGAACAAGTATCCCCTACCTCGCATTGATGATTTATTTGACCAGCTTCAGGGAGCGAGGGTGTTCTCCAAGATTGATCTCCGTTCGGGCTATCACCAGTTGAAGATCAGGGATTCAGATATTACCAAGACTACTTTCAGGACTAGATATGGACACTATGAGTTTCTTGTTATGTCTTTTGGGCTGCCTAATGCCCAGTAGCGTTCATGCATTTGATGAAAAGTGTATTTCGGCCGTATCTGGATTCATTCGTTATTGTTTTTATTGATGATATTCTGGTGTACTTGCGTAGCTAGGAGGAGCAAGCATAATATTTGCGAGTTGTATTGCAGAGGTTGAGGGAGGAGAAGCTTTATGCAAAGTTCTCCAAGTGTGAGTTTTGGATCAGCTCAGTAGCTTTCTTGGGGAACGTGGTGTCCAGCGAGGGTATTCAGGTTGACTCGAAGAAGATAGAAGTGGTGCAGAGTTGGTCTAGACCGACCTCGGCCATAGAGATTCGTAGTTTCCTTGGGTTGGCAGGTTATTATCGCCGATTTGTTCAGGGATTTTCCTCTATTGCATCGCCCTTGACCAAGTTGACTTAGAAGGGTGCTCCATTTGTATGGGTGGACGAGTGCGAGGAGAGCTTTCAGAAGCTCAAGACAGCCTTGACCATGGTTCTAGTATTGGTTTTGCTCTCAGCCGTAGGTTCTTATACCGTGTATTTTGATGCTTCGAGAGTTAGGATCGAATGTGTATTGATGCAAGAGGGTAGAGTTATTGCTTATGCTTCTCATCAACTAAAGCCCCACGAGAAGAACTACCATGTATATGATTTGGAGTTGGCTGCTATAGTTCATGCTTTGAAGATTTGGAGGCACTACTTGTATGGTGTATCTTGTGAGGTATTCATCGATCATCGCAGTCTTCAGCATTTGTTCAAGCAGAAGGACCTT
>MU754884.1:42259-79542 GCA_026770625.1 Nicotiana glauca | reverse complement strand
AATCAAACACTCAAAGGCTCATACAAACCCCGTAAATCACAACAGCAATTAGTTTAGCATGACTCACAAGTACTGATTTGGTCTTTAAAATTTAACAGTGTACAAATTAGTTTAACACATAGAGTTGCATAACAAGTCCGCATTAGGCAACCCGGATCCAGTTGTCCGAACTTATGGTATTTTTCAAAACAAGTGATTCAGAAAACACTAATTTTAGACAAGAGCCTGTATAGAAGAGTTTTGAAATAGAAAAGTTGAAGATTGCAGAAGTTCAAAGATGGCTTGCAAATTAGCCGAATTGATTAAGTAAAAGTATAGTAAAGTTGTAAAGAGGCATTTTTTGAAAAACATTGAAGTAAAAATGTAGACAGAAAACTATGGGGTTGGTTTTAGAATAAAGATGTAAATTTGGGATTTTAAGGACACCACAGATCTATGGAAATGTTGGAAGAGACGGACTTGGACAGGTTTCCAAAGCTAACAGGTTTGGACAAAGCGTTTAAGGCTAACTGACAAATTATCACTCATATTAGGCGAGTTTGAACTCCTATAGGCATGATATCTATATCTTTATTTTTTAAGACTCATTACTGCCATTGAACTGATGAGGGGACGAATATTCGATTGCCCTACAGTTTGCCTAGCGTTTTATGTGTCTCTAATAGGCATGATCTCTATCGTGCTTACAATGCAAAGTCCTATAGACATGATTTCTAAATGGTTTGCAATATTAAAGTCCTATAGGCATTATTTCTTTCTTTCTTTTTTAAAGTCCTATACGCATGGTTTCTAGATGATTTGAAATATTGAAGTCCTATAAACATGATTTCTAAATTGTATGCAATATTAAAGTCCTATAGGCATGGTTTCTAAATGATTTGCAATATTAAAGTCCTATATGCATGAGTTCTACCCATTGACTTATGCAAGTAATATAAACCCCTCCCACACCCTTTTTTACTATATCTCCCCGAGTTCTTGTACAAAGATTATTTACAAATCAAACTGAAATTAAAGATACATCAAAAGCTAACAGCTAGATCCAAGTAGTCTAATTCAATCTTAATACCCAATAACATGCGTTTCACCAGATTCCAAGGCCTTCTCTTGGAGTGTTTCAAAGTTCCAAGGGCTTTCAGGAAGCCCAGGCAATGCTTATGCCCTAAAGATTTAATGTGGAAACATAGTAGTGAAATGTGTGGAATTACCAGCCCTTAGCATCCAAGTTCAGAAGGAACTCTAGGGTCCCTAAGCATGGATTACCATGGGGGGGGGGGCAGAACTTAAAGAACTAAGAATGAGTGTAGAGTAAGGCGATTAGAGGAAACCAAAGCAAAGGATGGTCATACCCAACCATGGGTAAGATTGGTACACCCCTGACCCTTTACTTGATTCAAGCAAATAAAAAAAAAAGCAGACTTTTAGAAGTCAGACAGGGGTCTGGGTGGTAATTATGGCACCACTTGACCCTAGTCAAGGCTCAACACATAAAGGGGGTTAAGGGAATGGGACTGATTTGAGTAAAGGTTCAAGAGAACCTAGTCCCAGGTCACGGATAGCAATAGGGTGCTAACCTCAGCCTAGAACCAATACTCATACATAAAATGTGGTTAAGGGAATGTGATCACATGAAAGCATTCACATAAGAAGAGCATAATGGTACTTTAAAGATGCAGAAGCATGGACAAAGGCTTAACAAACAAATGAATAATGCAAGAAAACATGTAGTGAGAGGTTATGTAAAAAGGGAGAAGTAAACACATAGTTTTGGGGAACAATATTAAAATTATAAAAGCCTACCAGTCGCAAGTTCCAAATTACAGAATAAATAGAGCAGTAAAACAGCCATAAAACCTTCAGCAAACACTTGAGGAAAGTAAAAGAGATTCCAAAGTCTAGCCTTGCCTTTCAGCCGGCTAGTCAGAACAATAGCACATGTAATTAGTAAAGAAGAGAGGGCTTTGAGTGTGTGTGTGTTTTTGAACTCAGTTCTTCCTTCTTTCTAAAGAAAAGGAGTAGGGTATTTATATTTTAAAAACATGTGGTAAGTAAGGCAAAATATAATTCAATGCCAATCAGAATCAATTAGAAGAAGGGAACTCCTTTAATTAAGGAATTCGAATTTGAATAAGAGAGAGCAGAGTTGTTTTTAAGGAAAGAAAATCAAGAACACATTGTAATGTAAAGGGTAAGTACATAGGAGAAGCTTTTAAAAATACACGGTTAGATAAATAAGGTAAGGGTAAAATCAATCAATCATGTAGTAAATTAAGGAATTAACGATTCGAACTTAATAATGAATTAAGTCAGAAAACAAGTCCAAATCAAACAAGGAGAGAATCAAATAAGCTCACATAATGGTGGTCTACAATCAATCCCCAAAATTAGGGTTGTTTAGAGAGGAAAAGGTCTGATTATAAAGAGTGCATAAATTTAAACATGCAAGGCTAGAATTAAACGAACAGCGTAGTCATGTGATCAAATAGAAGAACATAGACATGCGAGAAATCAAGAGGTCTTGCAAAGCTTAGCAAGAATCAGACACATGAGATGAATTTAGGGTTTTGAAATCAGTCAAGAAGCAGCACAAGAATCAAACAATCATGCACAAGTGGTTGAAAAACCCCCAAAATTAAGGTTTTCCCCCCACAATTTACATGCAAAGACGCAACATAGAAGATTAGTCAAAATAAACTCAGGAAAACCCAAAGAACACAGACAGTTCATGGAAGCAAACACAGTAAAAGAAATCCTTAGAAACCCTAGGAAAATACAGTAAAGAGAATACACATAAAACCATAGTGAAAGCACTTAGCAAAGTAAAAATATAAGATATAGTTGTAGAACAAGTATAAAAAATCACGGAAACCATAAGTTTTAAGAAGATGAATAGTTTTGAAAACAAAAATCGAAAAGATGTGAAAAATACTTTAAAATCTCAGAAAATAGCACGGATCTAAAGCAGATCTTAGAGAGAAACAAAGAAAACCTCGAGGGCTTAGGGTTTCAGAGAAAACCTTAGAAAATGAGAAAGGCCTGGAATGGGCTGGTCCTGAGTCGGAGATGGACTCACAGGGCTAGGACTCGCCAGAAAGGGCCATCGAACTTGAATCGGAAAGATTCTGAGTCGGGGTCTTCAAAGTCGGACTCTGAAACCTCGAGCAAAAGAGCATAGAGGTATGTGGGGGTAGGTACAGGCTACCCAAGGCCTGAGATGCCATGGTTTTCGGTGAAATAAGGTCAGAGACCGGTGAAGGGGCTAGGGTTTCGGAGGGTAGTTGAGAGAATTTTGAGAGACAAGGGGGATACAAGGGCGGTTGTCTGATTAAAATGATTAGGGTTAGGGGTGGGGTGGTGAATTAAAAAGGATAGGGAGGATCATGGACGTTGATCAAGGCGATCAACGACCTAGATTAAAAGGCCGACCGAGTGGGTTTATTTGATTGGGTCTGGGTCGGGTAGGAAACGGAATTGGGTCGTTTAGTTACGGGGGATTGGGGTGCAAATCATGCTATAATTGAAAGTAAAATGGGCTACAATTTAAATAACCACTTTTCCCATTTTGAATTTATAAAAATAGTAAAAGTTGTGTAAAATTAAGATTAAAAATACTGATTTACTAAAAAATATGTAAGTGTTAATTTAAAAATATTGGGAATGATTTTGTGATTAAAAATGCTATTGAATCGAGAAATAGGCTAAAATTGCAATTTCATGCAATTTTAGTTTAAAAATACCAAATGGACTTGTAAAATTATGTAAAAATCATGTGAATTATATTTTTTGTGTAGATGTGAAAATAAAATAAATTATTCACCCAAAATGACGAGTTTTGGGAATAATTATTGGACTTTATAGTACAAAATAGGCCATAAATTGGTTTTAAAAATCTTTAAAAATTTTGGAAAAATACCAAAACCTTTGGGGATGCTTATATATGCATGTACATGCTATTTCGAAAGCATTTTGAGTATAAAAATACATAGGAAAAAATTGGGTATCAACAACAACTACCTCGACAACTCCGAATAAACTCTGAAATCAGCAAAAGCTCTACTAAACTCCCGGGGTACCTGAATCTGCACACATGGTTCAGGAAGTAAAGTGAGTACTTCCAACTCAGTGGTAATAGATATATATAATGACTGACAGTAAGAAATCGCGATATACGACAAAGTAAAGCTACAACAGTACTACTACATATTTAACAGTGTAAAATCAATGAGTACTAACAAATAGAGTAGATAAGCATCAATGCATGAATGCAATGCAATGCACATGACCGCTACGGCGTGTAGCCCGATCCATTGGTCCCCGGCGCTCACTGTGTGGATTCAGACTTCGGAGGGGCTCCTACAGCCCAAGCGCAATATCATATCACACCGCTGTGGCGTACAACCCGATCCACTATCAGTCCAGCTATATGCATGCATGTCACACAACACTGTCAAACTTATCATTTTTAGTTCCAATTATTTGAATTATAATTAGGTGTTTGAAACCTTAGAATTATACTAGCCATTTCGAGACAATATTGAATTCGGGACTGATATCATGAAAACATGCTATACCTCATGGGTACAGTGATATCAATCCCTACGGGATCCAAATAGTCGGCATACAACCCCAAATATATTCATAACCATCCAAATAGGAGTTTTACCAGCTAATTTCTAGCCAATGATATAGTACAACATCACTCGGTCGGACTAGGCCACAGTCCTCAATCACAATCGACCCCACACTCACCGTAGAGTACGTGTCTTGCCTCAATATAGCGTCACAATGTGATATACGGGGGTTTCAAACCCTCAGGTCATCATCTACATCTATTACAAACCTCAAACCGGCCACGGGATTAGTCCACTATGTCCTTTCCCCTTGAATTAACCTCTTCGCGTGTCGAATCTGCTCAAAACCATAAGGAATACATTATAATATGCTAATGGGACATAACCCAATTGAAAGAACTCGAAAATTACTCAAAAATACGAAATTGGCAAAATCCGAGCACCGGGCCCACTTCTCGAAAAATTACGAATTTCACATCACCGGACTCCTCGTCTCGCCACGAGTCTACCCATATCAAATTCATCAAAATCGGAGTCCATTGGCCCCTCAAATTCCAAGTTTACACTTTTTTAGGTTTAAAGCCCTAACCTCCATTTTTACCCTTTAAATCCTTGGATTTTCAGTGTTAATCCATGTTTTTACACCATCATAACGTAATCTAAGACCAAGAATCCATACCTGATGAGAACTCTCAAAACCCTATTCAAAATCGCCCAAAAATCGCCTACGTCCGAAGCCCCAAATGTTTTCTCCTCCAAAAATTCGCGAAGAGGACTTAACTTAAATCTGCCCAGGTCTTTTTGCATTTGCGCTCCATTTTCCGCTTATGCGGTCACCGCTTTTGCGGTTTCAACCGCTTCTGCGGTTATTCTCAAAGCTGCCCAGACCGCACCTGCGGTCCTTTTACCGCTCCTGCGGTACCGCTTATGTGACTTTTTGACCGCTTACGCGGGCTAACTTAAAAATCCCGGGATTACTTTTGCGATCCAAAGTCCCGCTTATGCAGCTTACCCTCGACCGCTTCTGTGGTCTATCAACCGCTTACGTAGCTCCGCATACGCGCTCAGACTTCCGCTTTTGTGGAATTGACCAGGTCAATAGAGGACCGCTTCTGCGATACCACAGCCGCATCTGCGGAATCGCTTATGCGTCCAAACTTTTGCTTTTGCGGAAACCTCCTGGGCTCTTCTTAGTCGCTTCTGCGACTCCCCCACCGCATCTGCGGAACCGCTTAAGTGGCTCCTTTTCTGCAGATGCGAAAATAGCAGAAGACAGAAACATCTGGTGCAACACCATGCTTCCAACTGCCGATTAATCATCCGAAATCACCCTGAGGCCCCTGGGACCTCAACATAAAACACCAACCTAATCCAAAACATCATACGAACTTGTTCCACTCATCAAAACACGTCCATCAACACAAAAATTATCAAATCACGACGGATTCAAGCCTAAGTTAAACTAAAACTTTCAAAATCCTCATTCAATCAAAAACCTGAGCAAACGACATCCGAATGACCTGAAAATTTGCGGACATATCCAAAATCACCTAACGAAGCTACTGCAACTCTCAGAATTCCATTCCGACCCTCAGATCAAAATCTCACCTATCAACCGGAATTCGCCAAAATTCCAACTTCGCTAATTCAAGCCTATTTCTACACCGGACCTCCAAATTCAATTCCAATTGCACTCCTACGTCACAAATCATCCACCGAAGCTAACCGAACCACCAGAATTCAATTCCGAACCCTCTAACCACATAGTCAACTTCCAGTTAACTTTTCAAAAACAAGCTTTCTTCTAAGAGGCTAAGTGCCTCATTTCCAACTAAAACCAATCCAATTCTACCCGATCAACTCAAATACTGATATTGAAACATGGTGAAGCATAATATGAGGGAAACGGGGCGGTAACTCACGTGACAACGGGTCGGATCGCACACTAGGCAAGCCCGACCATTTGCACTCTCAACCCGAGCATAAAGCTCAAAACCAATGAACAAAATATCATTTAATAATAAAGAAGCTAAAAGATTAAGCTGAATATCACGATAACACAGAATATACTCCCAAAGACCTGGGGGTCATGAGTTTAGAGCCTCTACCAAATACAGAGTAACAAGACTTCAGTAATACCAATGTTTCAAAAGCTGTGGAAAGATAATAAAAAGGGATAGGGAAGGATTCGGGTCCTGCGGACGTCAGGCAGCTACCTCGACAACTCCGAAAATGCTCTGATGATAGCAAAAGATCAACTAAACTCCCGAGATACCTGGATCTACACACATGGTGCAGCAAGTAAAGTGAGTACTTCCAACTCAGTGGTAATAGACATATATAATGAATGAAACTAAGAAATCCCAAAATATAACAATGTAAAGCTATAATCAATACTCCTACACATTTAATAGTGTAATTACAACAATTAATGATAGATAACAAAGGCAGGTATAGATATATGAATGCAATGCAATGCACATGACTGCTACGACGCGTAGCCTGATCCATTGGGTACCCAGCGCTCACTATGGGGGGTTCACACTCCAGAGGGGCTCTCACAGCCCAAGCACAATATCAGTATCACACCGATGCGGCGTACAACCCGATCCACTGTCAGTCCAGCAATATGCATGCAAGCCATAGGGGGACAGTCAAACTTACCATTTTTAGTTCCAATTATCAGAAATTATAATTAGGTGTTTAAAACCTTAGAATTTTACTAGCCATTTCGAGACAATATTTAACTCAGGACTGATATCATGAAAACATGCTATACGTCATGGAAACAGTGATAATAATCCCTATGGGATCCAAATAACCGGCACGCAGCCCAAATATATCCATAACCATTCAAGTAGGAGGTTTACCAGCAAATTTTCTAGCCAACAACACAGTACAACATCACTCGGGCGGACTAAAACATAGTCCCCAATCACAATCGACCTCGCACTCACCGTAGAGTACGTGTCTCACCTCAATATAGCGTCAAAATGTGATATACCGGGGTTTCAAACCCTCAGGTCATCATGTACATCTATTACTCACCTCAAACCGGTTACGAGACTAGTCCGCTAAGCCTTTTCCTCTTGAATCCACCTCTTCACGCATTGAATCTGATCAAAACCATAAGGAATACATTATAATATGCTAATGGGACATAACCCAATCGAAAGAACTCGAAAAATACTCAAAAACACGAAATCGGCAAAACCAAAGCCCCGGGCCCACGTCTCGAAAAATTTCGAAATTCACATTTCCATAATCCTCGTCTCGCCACGAGTCCGTACATACCAAGAACTTCCAAATCCGAGCTTAAATGACCTATCAAATCCCAATTTGAAATATCAAATTTCCAAGCCCTAGTTTTTACCATTTTAGCTAAATTTCCATGATTTCATAGATGGATTTCACAATAAAAACCAGTTTTGAGTCCAAGAAACTTACCTCCAAACGTTGCCCCTTGAATCCCTCGTTAATGTCCTTCAAAAATCTCCAAAAACGAGCAACTATGGGTGAAAAATGAGCCCAAAATCGCGACTGATGTGTTTTAAAACATTCTGCCCAGGTATTTTACTCTTCGCGATTGCGGAGAACAATTTTCCAGCCCAAAATATACTACTCGCGATCGCGGTCAACCCTTTGTGATCGCAATGAACAATTCGAGCTCCTCCGGACAGCCTTCAGTATAATGGTCATAACATTTTGTACACAACTCCGATTGAGAAATGGTTTGATTTTCTGGAAACTAGACACATAGGGCTATAGCTTTCACATGTTTCTTATTTCCTGATTCCTTATACATTGCGATATATAAGCTTCCAAATTTATTCATGTGTATTAGAGATACTTTTCGGACAGCCTATAGTGTAATGTCCATAACTTTTGATACAGATGTCCAAATTACAATTTATTTACGTTTCTAGATACTAGACACGAAGGGCTACAACCTTTGTTTTTGAATCACCTCACAATTCCTTATAGATAAAAAGATATGAGCTTCCGAAGTAGGATCAATGCAGCAGAAATTTCCTTCTTCGCGATCGCGAAGCATTGTACGCAATCGCGATTCATTAACTTGTTTCTCACATTTTACTCACCGCGATCGCAACCCATTGTCCGCGATCTCATAGAACACTGATGCAGATAGAAACCAGCAGTTAAAAATGGCCTAGAAATGGTCCGAAACCACCCTGAAACTCACCCGAGGCCCCCGGGACCTCAACCAAAAGCACCAACGCATCCTAAAACCTCATTCAAACTTGTTCCAATCATCAAAACACATCTAACAACACTAAAATCATCAATTCTCATTGGATTCAAGCCTAAGTTCTTTAAAAACTTCGGAAATGCACTTTCAATCAAAAACCCAACCAAACGACATCCGAATGACTTAAAACTTTGCACACATATCCAAAATCACCTAACGAAGCTACAGCAACTCTCGGAATTCCATTCTGACCCTCGTATCAAAATCTCGCCTATCAATCGGAATTCGCCAAAATTCAAACTTCGCCAATTCAAGCCTAATTCTACACCGAGCCTCCAAAATTAATTCCGATTGCACTTCTAAGTCACAAATCACTTCTCGGAGCTAACAAAATCACCAGAATTCATATCCGAGCCTTCTAACAACATAGTCAACTTCCGGTTGACTTTTCCAAAACAAGCTTCCTTCAAAGAGACTATGTGCCTCATTTCCAACTAAAACCATTTCAATTCTATCCAATCAACTCAAATACTGATATTGAAACATAGAACGACATAATATGGGGGAAACGGGTCGGTAACTAATGTGACAACGGGTCGGGTCGTCACATCCTCCCCAACTTAAACAAAAGCTCGTCCTTGAGTGTGCCCAAAATTGTCCTAGAAGCCAACCAAGAACTGAACAACCTTACCAGGCATATACCCGGGGTGATCACACGTCACCCTATCTCTTACAGGTCCGAAAACACAACATGGCTGAAATTACCCAATCCAGTCTATCCCATAATTTACAGAATTACCTTTTCACTTCTGAAACCATCAATACGATCAAACCTCGCACCTATACTTTGAATAGTCCCGAACCAGTTGTAATAACCCATACTTGAAACATCAATGAGATCACATGATATACCACAAAATCCAGCACCTAAAAATGATAGCTTCTATTCATAGCAGCTGTCCACAACAACCATATGTCGATAGAGACCTATTATTAGCTAAAGCCCCATTCCAACACTTCATATCCTATCAATGATAATGAAACACATAGCAAACCGTAACAATTCCTCAGGTCACTCATGCATGAAGCCATTTCCTTGTTGACTAATACCACAACAGATTTCCGGGCCAAACCTCGATATGGACCCTCTAACTAGCTGAAATCACATCTGTTTGCATTTATTAATGACTCCAACGATCACCTCGAATTCAACGCACCACTCTGGTAATATGACATCTCATCAACGGCCTAAGCCACAATTTGCATAATCCACGCACTAATGGTGGGCAGTCTGAACATACTCAAATCATGACAAATGGCTCAAACAAAAGAGCTGTAACTCAAGTTCCTCGGTACCATCACAACACAAGGCTCGGACCCCGTCCCACATCATAGAAATAGAATACCTGAATCTACCCCGAAGGGTCTAACCTCCACGTAGCCTCGCTACAACGCGCGATCTTATCCAAACACTGCTACATGAAGCACCTCAAGTTTCTATGCTCAAAATAAACAGCCACGCACGGATTGATGTCTGAAACAAAGTAATCCATCACACCCACGGTGAAGTAAGTAATATACACCCTTCAATCATGAAAGGACATAACCGATGCGCCATTCGCCGAGCAACACCCAATACGGACTTTCCTTAGAAATCAGGAGGCAAGGCATACAAAATAACACATGGGAAAATTATTCTCAACATCACATTGTTGCAGCGTGCAACTCGATCCAGATAACATACCCATGGCGGCGTGCCACCCGATCCATACATATATCTCACCGAAGGAGATGCACATGGAGCCAAATTTGCTCATTATAACAAAATATCGAGTGCATAACAATATCTACATATAGCGTTATAAGCTACAAAACTCAAGCACAATCTGAAAACCATAACGCCTCACAGCACCAAAAAAGCATCTCATAGATCTCCCCAGATCACTAACAAGCTCAATATCGAGAGATTAAACCGATCCATCAACAATACATATCAGGGCCAACCAAGCCATCTCAATCTGAATACGTAGCCACATCGGCCTGCCAACGAACTCAATGCAAAGAAGACTGAAGCTGCTCCTTCCACTTTTTATAACTCTTGCTGGAGCCGTGCGATACGGTGCCCGACGCCCAATAAATGCTGAAACCCACAATCTTGCCCAACGACATGCCCGGCCACAAGGAAGGCATCCGAAAAAGTCCTTTAATACCGGAACTGAATCAATGGTAGAAACCTCTATACTGACATCCGTCACAAAGGCCCAATAAAGGAAAGCAATCCTTCCCAGCCATCCGCTGATCTTTGGAATACCAACCGCTCTGCTATATCATAATTCGATGCACCTCGCCACGCAACCGATGGCATTTCCGACATAGCCCATAGCACAATAGTCTAGAACAACCCACATTGCGACAACCACTCTACAGCTCAACATCATATACAAAAATCTAACATACTAACAAAGAAGGACCCACTCGGGCCTCCAATCCCAATAGCCGCTAACGGTACCATTACACACTATCTGCAACCACTACATAGCCTGAATATGAGAACTCCCAGTCTCCAGCTCCACATAGCACACGAATTACTATACCTGATCCTAAATTCTGCAGTATAATTACATATTGCACCTCGAGTACCCGATCATTCTTCGAAGATATTCTAAAATTCTCATGTGCCATCAAACACACTCAAATATTAGCAGTCGATCTATCAAGAAAAATGCCGCAACACTACCGAAGTGCCATCAACTTAATCACATTGCATTTTTTCTTAAACGTATACCCTCATCAAATCACTATGATTAGAAATACCGTTTCCTTAGTCATATGAGGATCATTCACCCTAATCATCAGAAGATCGATTCTTAAATCACCTACAGCTGCCCATGCCGCTTAAGAATTTAATGACTTTCCATCCCGAACTCAACCGAGCTTTACACATACAAATCCCAATCCTTCACATCATATCGCATATACCATGTCACACTAGGATACATGAAAACTTTTATCTCCCTTCCGCGCCGCAGACATCGATACACTCAACTAGTTAGGAGCTTTCACTGATCCCATTTAGAAGAAAAATCATTACACACTCCATGCTTCGCATACCCATAAAAAATATACTCATCTTCAAACTACAGTAAAACCCAACAAGAACTTTCTCACAATTCCATCTATCAAATTTCCTTTCTGATTTATCATAAACTTGATATTTCTCCCTCTATGTAGAATCACAATGCCTCAATCCAGGCATACTACCGGAGATTCGAACATAAGACCACACTGTCTAGGATTCATTGGCCACCGAATACTCCCTCAATGCTTCCCAGAAACACCACGTTCCAGAATACTTTACTTGAAGAACTTCCTGCGAACCCGAATTCACTGCCATTACTTTCCAGATGCCGATACATTGGATCCCATAATTAACATAAAAATACCACAAGCCTCGACATTCCCCGATGAATAAACAGTCTCTGACCACATACACAACCTTGAGACACCTGATTGATACATGTACAATCTTGAACATATTAAAACCATTCACGAGAGTCATTAACTCTTATTCAAACTGCAATTTACCTGACTTAACGAGCAGAACCACTCGTGCCTTATTAGCACTCTGACATCGAAGGATATAACCTCATTCCAATACAAACGAACATCTTCCTTCTCTATACACTGAGAATTATTTATCAACAACAACTCAAGACATCCTAATATTTCCTCACCTTTACGAAGCACCATATAACCTTTATCAAAATCTTTTTGATTCACTTGTTCCATCCTCGACTCATTTTTTTGCAACCAGGAATGATCCGCCAGCATACCTCAAAAAACAACCAACATAGTACATAACCATGCAATCAGCTAATCAACAACAACCTACCCAACTTGGCTCAAAGCCGTCTATTATGACACATTTAATAACTCATAATACTTTTACTCTAAAGATGCCACAATATTATAGTGATATTAAAGGCAAATCATCTACTAGTTTATGAAAAAATAGATCCTTGGATACTGAAATCCTCTACAAACCTCGCATTCATCCCCACATCAGCTTAGTCCACTCTATGAAGCTGCCCAAATTTTCCAATTACTACACGTACTCTTCAACTACACATGAGATCTTCTAACAGTATACGTAAGAATCGTACCCCTTAAGAACACTCCGCAGGAGATAACCCACATGCTTCGCTTCGATTTAGTATTTCAGCACACCTTCCACCATTATATACGTTACACAGTCATTTAGTCTTCCTGAGTCTTAACTCATACCACCATATGTAATGCACCTTACTTTCCAACTAGGAGATACGAAAAATATTCATCACGCGCCCATAACTCGAGGCTACACAACAGATCACAATAGGAAACGGATCACTTGACAGTTCATCTATTATCCCGCAGACTTCTTCGTCACTACCATGTCATATAGATACATATCGTAGTACCAACATACTCATCACATGAATACCAAACCTCCATTCCGGCTAATAAGGACAATACTGAACATATAAGTTCAAAATACTTGCTCTCACGATCAGCACCTCAGTGCTTTAGTCATAGGCAAGATCCGACCTCAAGTCCTCCAAATTGGCCCAACATCAAACTTCCGGGATCACATCTCGCCCCTCGATCGGGGAATCACAAGCCATCAGGGCACTTATAATACCGAGCGCTCATGTGCGCATACAAATGTGTGGAAGGAATTTCAAGAGTAACATCTCAAGCTGAATCAAGTACGCACGATAAGGATTCCAAGAAAGTGAAGTTTTCCAAAAGGTTCTGCAGCCTCTCGAGGATAAATACAGACGTCTCCGTACTGATCCGTAAGACTCTACTAACCGGCTCATGACTCATGAGGCCTAGTAACCTAGGTTCTGATACCAACTTGTCACGACCCCAAACCCGGTCATGATGGTGCCTAACACAATTGCTAGGCAAGGCCGACCATTTGCACTCTCAACCCGAGCATGAAGCTCAAAACCAATGAATTAAATATCATTTAATAATAGTGAAGCTAAAAGATTAAGCTGAATATCACGATAACACAGAATATACTTCAAAGACCTGGGGGTCATGAGTCTAGAGACTCTACCAAATACATAGTAACAAGAAAGATAATAAAAAGGGATAGGGAAGGTGTCGGGTCCTGCGGACGTCAGGCAACTACCACGACAACTCCGAAAATGCTCTGAAGACAGCAAAAGCTCAACTAAACTCCCGGGATACCTGGATCTGCACACATGGTGCAGGGAGTAAAGTGAGTACTTCCAACTCAGTGGTAATAGACATATATAATGACTGAAAATAAGAAATCCCAAAATATAACAATGTAAAGATATAATAAATACTCATACACATTTAACAATGTAATTACAACAATTAATGACAGATAACACAGGCACGTATAGATGTATGAATGCAATGCAATGCACATGACCGATACGACGTGTAGCCCGATCCATTGGGTACCTAGCGCTCATTGTGAGGGGTTCAGACTGCGGAGGGGATCCCACAACCCAAGCGAAATATCAATATCACACCGATGCGGCATACAGCCCGATCCATTAGCAGTCCAGCTACATGCATGCAAGCCACACAGGCATAGTCAAACTTACCCTTTTTAGTTCCAATTATCAAAAATTATAATTAGGTGTTTAAAACCTTAGAATTTTACTAGCCATTTCGAGACAATATTTAACTTAGGACTGATATCATGAAAACATGCTATACGTCATGGAAACAGTGATAATAATCCCTACGGGATCCAAATTACCGGCATATAGCCCAAATATATCCATAACCATCCAAGTAGGAGGTTTACTAACTAATTTCTAGCCAATGATATAGTACAACATCACTCGGTCGGAGTAGGCCACAATCCTCCATCACAATCGACCTCGCACTCACCGTAGAGTACGTGTCTCGCCTCAATATAGCGTCACAGTGTGATATACCGGGGTTTCAAACCCTCAGGTCATCATCTACATCTATTACTCACCTTAAACCGGTCACGAGAGTAGTCCGCTAAGCCTTTTCCTCTTGAATCCACCTCTTCACGCATCGAATCTGATCAAAACCATAAGGAATACATTATAATATGCTAATGGTACATAACCCAATCGAAAGAACTCGAAAAATACTCAAAAACATGAAATTGGCAAAACCTGAGCCCCGGGCCCATGTCTCGAAAAGTTTCAAAATTCACATTTCCGGAATCCTCATCTCGCCACGAGTCCGTACATACCAAGAACTCCCAAATCCGAGCATAAATGACCTATCAAATCCCAATTTGAAATATCAAATTTCCAAGCCCTAGTTTTTAACATTTTAGCTAAATTTCCATGATTTCATAGATGGATTTCACAATAAAAACGAGTTTTGAGATCAAGTAACTTAGCTCCAAATGTTCCCCCTTGAATCCCTCATTAATCTCCTTCAAAAATCTCCAAACACGAGCAACTATGGGTGAAAAATGAGCCCAAAATCGCGACTGATGTGTTTTAATACATTCTGCCCAGGTATTTTACTCTTCGCGATTGCGGAAAATGCTTCGCGATCACGGAAAACAATTTTCCAGCCCAAAATTTACTATTCGCGATCGCGGTCAACCCTTCGTGATCGCGATGAACAATTCCAGCTCATCCGGATAGCCTTCAGTATAATGGTCATAACTTTTTGCACACCACTCCGATTGACAAATGGTTTGATGTTCTGGAAACTAGACACATAGGGATATAAATTTCATATGTCTCTCATTTCTTGAGTCCTTATACATTGCGAGATATAAGCTTCCAAAGTTATTCATGTGTATTAGAGATCCTTCTCGGAAAGCCTATGGTGTAACTTCCATAACGTTTGATACGAAAATCCAAATTACAATTTCCTTAGCTTTCTGGAAACTAGACACGAAGGGCTACAGCCTTTGTTTTTGAATCACCTCAAAATTCCTTGTAGATAAAAAGATATGAGCTTCCGAAGTAGGATCAATGCAACAGAAATTTCCTTCTTCGCGATCGCAAAGCATTGTACGCAATCGCGATTCATTAACTTGTTTCTCACATTTTACTCACCACGATCGCGACCCATTGTCCGCGATCGCATAGAACACTGATGCAGATAGAAACGAGCACTTAAAAATGGCCCAGAAATGGTCCGAAATCACCCCGAAACTCACCCGAGGCCCCCGGGACCTCAACCAAAAGCACCAACGCATCCTAAAACCTCATTCAAACTTGTTCCAATCATCAAAACACATCTAACAACACCAAAATCATCAATTCTCATCGGATTCAAGCCTAAGTTCTTTAAAAACTTCCGAAATGCACTTTCAATCAAAAACCCAACTAAACGACATCCGAATGACCTGAAATTTTGCACACATATCCAAAATCACTTAACGAAGCTATAGCAACTCTCGGAATTCCATTCCGACCCTCGGATCAAAATCTCGCCCATCAACCGGAATTCGCCAAAATTCAAACTTCGCCAATTCAAGCCTAATTCTACACCAAGCCTCAAAAATCAATTCCGATCGCACTTCTAAGTCACAAATCACCTCCCGGAGCTAACCAAATCACTGGAATTCACATCCGAGCCTTCTAACTACATAGTTAACTTCCGGTTGACTTTTCCAAAACAAGCTTCCTTCAAAGAGACTATGTGCCTCATTTCAAACTAAAACTAATTCAATTCTATTTGATCAACTCAAATACTGATATTGAAACATATAACGACATAATATGGGGGAAACGGGGCGGTAACTGACGTGACAACGGGCCGGGTCATCTCATCCTCCCCAACTTAAACAAACGCTCGTGCTCGAGCGTGCCCAGAATTGTCCTAGAAGCCAACCAAGAACTGAACAACCTTACCAGGCATATACCCGGGGTAATCACACGTCACCCTATCTCTTATAGATCCGACAACACAACATGGCTAAAATTACCCAATCCAGTCTAGCCCATTATTTACAGAACTACCTTTTCACTTCTAAAACCATCAGTACGATAAAACCTCGCACCTAAACTTTGAATAGTACCGAACCAGCTGTAATAACCCATACTTGCAGCCTCAATGAAATCACATGATATACCACAAAATCCAGCACCTGAAACGATAGCTTCTATTCACAGCAGCTATCCACAACAACCATATGTCGATTGAGACCTATTATTAGCTAAAGCCCCATTCCGACACTTCATATCCTATCAATGATAATGAAACACACATCAAACCGTAACCATTCCTCAGGTCACTCCTACATGAAGCCACTTCCTTGTTGACTAATACCACAACAGATTTTCAGGCCAAACCTCCATATGGACCCTCTAACCAGCTGAAATCACATCTGTTTGCATTTATTAATGACTCCAACGATCACCTCGAATTCAACGCACCACTCTGGTAATATGACATCTCATCACCGGCCTAAGCCACAACTTGCATAATCCACGTACCAATGGTGGGGGGTCTGAACATACTCAAATCATGACAAATAACTCAAACAAAAGAGCTGTAACTCAAGTTTGTCGGTACCATCACAACACAAGGCTAGGACCCCGTCCCACATCATAGAAATAGAATACCTGAATCTACCCCCGAAGGGTCTAACCTTCATGTATCCTAGCTACAATGCGCGATCTTATCCAAACACTGCTACACATGAAGCACCTCAAGTTGCTATTCTCAAAATAGATAGCCATGCACCGGTTGATGTCTGAAACCAAGCAATGCATCACACCCACGTTGAAGTAAGTAATATACACCCTCAATCCTGAAAGGACATAACCGATGCGCCATTCGCCGAAAAACACCCAATACGGACATTCCTTAGAAGTCAGGAGGCAAGGCATACAAAATAACATATGGGAAAACTATTCTCAACATCACATTGTTGCAGTGTGCAACCCGATCCAGATAACATACCCATCACGGCGTGCCACCCGATCCATACATATATCTCACCGAAGGAGATGCACATCGAGCCAAATTTGCTCATTATAACAAAATATCGAGTGCATAACAATATCTACATATAGCATTATAAGCTACAAAACTCAAGCACAATCTGAAAATCATAACGCCTCACAGCACCGAAAAAGCATCTCATAGATCTCCCTAGATCACTAACAAGCTCAATATCGAGAGATTAAACCTATCCATCAACAATACATATCAGGGCCAACCAAGCCATCTCAATCTGAATATCTAGCCACATCATCCTGCCAACGAACTCAATGGTGCCCGGTGCCCAATAAATGCTGAAACCCACAATCTCGACCGACGACGTGCCCGGCCACAAGGAATGCATCCGAAAAAGTCCTTTAATATTGGAACTGAATCAATGGTAGAAACCTCTATACTGACATCCGTCACAAAGGCCCAACTAAGGAAAGCAATCCTTCCCAGCCATCCGCTGATCTTTGGAATACCAACCACTCTGCTATATCATAATCCGATGCACCTCGCCACGCAACCGATGGCATTTCCGACATAGCCCATAGCATAATAGCCTAGAACAACCCACATTGCGACAACCACTCCACAACTCAGCATCATATACAAAAATCTAACGTACCAACAAAGAAGGACCCACTCGGGCCTACAATCCCAATTGCCGCTAACGGTACCATTACACACTATCCATAACCACTACATAGCCTGAACATGAGAATTCCCAGTCTCCAGCTCCACATAGTACACGAATTACTATACTTGATCCCAAATTCTACAGTATAATTACATATTACATCTCGAGTACCCGATCATTCTTTGAAGATATTCTAAAATTCTCCAGTGCCATCAAACACACTCAGATATCATCAGTCGCTCTATCAAGAAAAATGCCGCAACACTACCGAAGTGCCATTAACTTAACCACATTGCCCTTTTTCTTAAACGTATACCCTCATCAAATCACTATGATTAGCAACACCATTTCCTTAGTCATATGAGGATGATTCACCCTAATCATCTGAAGATCGATTCTTAAATCACCTGCAGCTGCCCATGCCGCTTAAGAATTTAATGACTTTCCATCCCAAACTGAACCGAGCCTTACACATACAAATCCAAATCCTCCACAACATATCGCATATACCATGTCACACTAGGATGCATGAGAACTTTTATCTCCCTTCCGCGCCGCAGACATCGACACACTTAACTAGTCAAGAGCTTTCAGTGATCCCATTTAAAAGAAAAATCATTACACACTCCATGCTTTGCATACCCATAAGAAATATACTCATTTTCAAACCACGTAAAACCCAACAAGAACTTTCTCCCAATTCCATCTATCAAATTTCCTTTCTGATTTATCATCAACTTGATATTTCTCCCTCGCTGTAGCATCACAATGCCTCAATCCAGGCTTACCACTGGAGATTGGAACATAAGACCACACTGTCTAGGATTCATTGGCCACCGAATACTCTCTCAATGCTTCCCAGAAACACCACGTTCCAGAATACTTTACTTGAAGAACTTCCTGCGAACCCGAATTCACTGCCATTACTTTCCAGATGCCGATACATAGGATCCCATAATTAACATAAAAATACCACAAGCCTCGACATTCCCCGATGAATAAACAGTCTCTGACCACATACACAACCTTGAGACACCTGATTGATACATGTACAATCTTGAACACATTAAAACCATTCACGAGAGTCATTCACTCTTATTCAAACTGCAATTTACCTGACTTAACGAACAAAACCACTCGTGCCTTATTAGCACTTTGACACCGAAGGATATGACCTCATTCCAATACAAACGAACATTTTCCTTCTCTATACACTGAGCATTCTTTATCAACAACAAGTCAAGACATCCTAATATTTCCTCACCTTCACGAAGCACCATATAACCTTTATCAAAATCTTTTTGCTTCACTCGTGCCATCCTCGGCTCATTTTCTTCAACCAGGAATGATACGCCAGCATACCTCAAAAAAAGAACTAACATAGTACATAACCGTGCAATCAGCTAATCAACAACAACCTACCCAACTTGGCTCAAATCCGTCTATCATGACACATTTAATAACTCATAATACTTTTACTCTAAAGATGCCACAATATTATAGTGAGATTAAACTTAAATCATCTACTAGTTTATGAAAAAACAGATCCTTAGACACTGAAACCCTCTACAAACCTCGCATTCATCCCCACATCAGCTGAGTCCACTCTATGAAGCGACCCAAATTTTCCAATTACTACACGTACTCTTCAACTACACATGAGATCTTCTAACAGTATACCTAAGAATCGTACCCCTTAAGAACACTTCGCAGGAGATAACCCACCTGCTTCGCCTCGATTTAGTATTTCAGCACACCTTCCACCATTATATACGTTAAACAGTCATTTAGTCTTCGCGAGTCTGAACTCATACCGCCATATATAATGCACCTTACTTTCCAACTAGGAGATACGATAAATATTCATCACGCGCCCATAACTCGGGGCTACACAACAGATCACAATAGGAAATGGATCACTTGACAGTTCATCTATTATCCCGCAGACTTCTCCGTCACTACCATGTCATATAGAAACATATCGCAGTACCAACATACTCATCACATGAATACCAAACTATCATTCCGGCTAATAAGGACAATACTGAACATATAAGTTCAAAACACTTTCTCTCACGATCAGCACCTTAGTGCTCCAATCAAAGGCAAGATCCGGCCTCAAGTCCTCCAAACTGGCCCAACATCGAACTCATGGGATCACATCTCGCCCCTCGCTTGGGGAATCACAAGCCATCAGGGAACTTATAATACCGAGCGCTCATGTGTGCATACAAACGTGTGGAAGGAATTTCAAGAGTTTCATCTCAAGCTGAATCAAGTCCGCACGATAAGGATTCCAAGAAAGTGAAGTTTTCCAAAAGGTTCTGCAGCCTCTCGAGGAAAAATACAGACGTCTCCGTACCGATCCGCGAGACTCTACTAACCGGCTCATGACTCACGAGGCCTAGTAACCTAGGCTCTGATACCAACTTGTCACTACCCCAAACCCGGTCGTGATGCTTCCTAACACAATTGCTAGGCAAGCCCGACCATTTGCACTCTCAACCTGAGCATGAAGCTCAAAACCAATGAATTAAATATCATTTAACAATAGTGAAGCTAAAAGATTAAGCTGAATATCACGATAACACAGAATATACTCCCAAAGACCTGGGGGTCATTAGTCTAGAGCCTCTACCAAATACAGAGTAACGAGACTTCAGTAATACCAATGTTTCAAAAGCTGCGAAAAGATAATAAAAAGTGATAGTGAAGGAGTCGGGTCCTGCGGACGTCAGGCAGCTACCTCGACAACTCCGAAAATGCTATGAAGACAACAAAAGCTTAGCTAAACTCCCCGGATACCTAGATCTGCACACATGGTGCAGGGAGTAAAGTGAGTACTTCCAACTCAGTGGTAATAGACATATATAATGACTGAAAGTAAGAAATACAAAAATATAAGAATGTAAAGCTATAATCAATACTCCTACACATTTAACAGTGTTATTACAACAATTAATGACAGATAACACAGGCAGGTATAAATGTATGAATGCAATGTAATGCACATGACAGCTACGGCGCATAGCCCGATCCATTGGGTACCCAGCGGTCACTGTGAAGGGTTCAGACTCTAGAGGGGCTCCTACAGCCCAAGGGCAATATCAATATCACACAGCTGTGGCGTACAACCCGATCCACTAACAGTCCAGCTATATGCATGCAAGCCACACGGGCACAGTCAAACTTACCATTTTTAGTTCCAGTTATCAGAAATTATAATTAGGTGTTTAAAACCTTATAATTTTACTAGCCATTTCGAGACAATATTTAACTCATGACTGATATCATGAAAACATGCTACACGTCATGGAAACAGTGATAATAATCCCTACGGGATCCAAATAACCGGCATATAGCCCAAATATATCCATAACCATCCAAGTAGGAGGCTTACCAGCTAATTTGTAGCCAATGATATAGTACAACATTACTCGATCGGACTAGGCCAAAATCCTCAATCATAATCGACCTCGCACTCACCGTAGAGTACGCGTCTCGCCTTAATATAGCGTCACAGTGTGATATACCGGGGTTTCAAACCCTTAGGTCATCATCTACATTTATTACTCACCTCAAACCGATCACGAGACATGTCCGCTAAGCCTTTTCCTCTTGAACCCACCTCTTCAAGCGTCGAATCTGATCAAAACCATAAGGAATACATTATGGTATGCTAATGGGACATAACCCAATCGAAACAACTCAAAAAATACTAGAAAACACGAAATTGGCAAAACCCGAGCCCCGGGCCCACATCTTGAAAATTTTCGAAATTCACATTTCCGGAATCCTCGTCTCGCCACGAGTCCGTACATACCAAAACTCCCAAATCCGAGCTTAAATGACCTATCAAATCCCAATTTGAAATATCAAATTTCCAAGCCCTAGTTTTTACCATTTTAGCTAAATTTCCATGATTTCATATATGGATTTCACAATAAAAACAAGTTTTGAGTCCAAGAAACTTACCTCCAAGCGTTCCCTCTTGAATCCCTCGTTAATCTCGTTCAAAAATCTCCAAAAACGAGCAACTATGGGTGAAAAATGAGCCCAAAATCGCGACTGATGTGTTTTAAAACATTCTGCCCAGGTATTTTACTCTTTGCGATCGTGGAAAATGCTTCGCGCTCACGGAGAACAATTTTCGAGTCCAAAATTTAATATTCGCGATCGCGGTCAACCCTTCGTGATCGCGATGAACAATTCCAGCTCCTCCGGACAGCCTTCAGTATAATGGTCATAACTCTTTGCACACAACTCCGATTGACAAATGGTTTGATGTTCTGGAAACTATACACATATGGCTATAACTTTCATATGTTTCTCATTTCATGAATCCTTATATATTGCGAGATATAAGCTTCCAAATTTATTCATGTGTATTAGAGATCCTTCTCGGAAAGCCTATGGTGTAACGTCCATAACTTTTGATACAGATGTCCAAATTACAATTTCCTTAGCTTTCTTGAAACTAGACACGAATGGATACAACCTTTGTTTTTGAATCACGTCAAAATTCCTTGTAGATAAAAGGATATGAGCTTCCGAAGTAGGATCAATGCAACAGAAATTTCCTTCTTCGAGATCGCGAAGCATTGTACGCGATCGCGATTCATTAACTTGTTTCTCACATTTTACTCACCGCGATCGCGATCCATTGTCCGCGGTCGCATAGAACACTGATGCAGACAGAAACCAGCATCTAAAAATGGCCTAGAAATGGCCCGAAACCACCTCGAAACTCACCCGAGGCCCCCGAGACCTCAACCAAAAGCACCAACGCATCCTAAAAACTCATTCAAACTTGTTCCAATCATCAAAACACATCTAACAACACCAAAATCATCAATTCTCATCGGATTCAAGCCTAAGTTCTTTAAAAACATCTGAAATACACTTTCAAGCAAAAACCCAACCAAACGGCATCCGAATGACCTGAAATTTTGCACACATATCCAAAATCACCTAACGAAGCTACAGCAACTTTCGGAATTCCGTTCCGACCCTCGGATCAAAATCTCGCCTATCAACCGGAATTCGCCAAAATTCAAACTTCGCCAATTCAAGCCTAATTCTACATCGAGCCTCCAAAATCAATTCTGATCGCACTCCTAAGTCAAAAATTACCTCCCAGAGCTAACCAAATCACCAGAATTCACATCTGAGCCTTCTAACTACATAGTCAACTTCCGGTTGACTTTTCCAAAATAAGCTTCCTTCAAAGAGACTATGTGCCTCATTTCCAACTAAAACCAATTCAATTCTATCCGATCAACTCAAATACTAATATTGAAACATAGAACGACATAATATGGGGTAAATGGGGCGGTAACTCACGTGACAACGGGTCGGGTCGTCACATTCACTCTCCATAGGCAATTTTATAGCTTCTCTTTCTCCATATCTCTTTGGGTAAGTATTCTTGACTTCATTATCTCCTAATTATTTCATCTAAACATTAATTTCCTAGCCCTAAATCATAAATTCAAGGTAGAAAATGGGGGTTTTGGGTAGAACTAGGGCTTGGAGAATTTTGGGTTATTCAACCTCAATTTGGGGTCGAATCTTGGAACAAATTGCATATTTGAACTCGTGGGGTTAAGAGTGATTGAGTTTTGGTCCGAACCTCAAGTTTGGACCATGTGGACCCGGGGTCGGATTTTGGTATTTTTGGAAGAATGCTAGGAACCTCATTTCTAGGCTTTGGGGTGATGGTTTTTGAGTTTTTATTGATATTGTTGAATTAATTATGCATAGATATCATTGTTTCGGAGTCGGATTGTAAAGGAAAGGCGGTATTGGAGAGTTGATTGCTATTCTTTGGACCGAGGTAAGTGTTTGTTCTAACTTTGGCTTGAGGGAATAGGATTAGGATATTATTTGTTACTTGCTATGTGAAGTCGGTGTATAGGCATGGTGACGGTTATCTATGCACCTGAGTCTAGCATGACCGTGAGTCTTATTTGTGATTGATTCGGATTTCGTGATGCACCTTCTTGATTAATTGATAAGCTTAATATAACGTGAATAGCTGAGGAAGGTTTGTGATTGGTTTGTCATTTGGAGCATTGGCTCGGACTAGAAATTGATACTCGAGAAATAAGTAATTAAGAGAGAAAGTGTTGTGATTATTCCCTTGCCGGGATTAAAGTATTTATTGTATCCTCCCTTGCCGGGACGTGTAGTTATTGGGTATTTCCTTACTGTGATGTTTTGTTGAATTTAGTTATTGATATTACTCCCCTGACGAGATCTAATTGGATTGTTTAATTCCCTTGAGTGGATTTCTTCAACTATTAATTACTTCCTTGCCTCTTTTGTTAATGCTGTTGAGTGAGGAATAAAATCGGAAGGGTCGGGTTGCACGCTGCAACACTAACAAATATAAAATCAAAAGGGTCGGGCTGCATGCTGTAGCACTAACAAATATAAAATTGGAAGGGTCGGGTTGCACGCCGTAGCACTAACTAATATGTAATCGGAGGGTTGGGTTGCGCGCCGCAATAGAGTATGGATAAAGTATATTGTTTTTGTATGTAGGGCTTTCCTATGTTTTTCTTATCAGTTGTTATTGTACGGTTTTATTTCTTACCCGATGATTTCTATATTTAAACTATCGTACCCCACAACATGCTCCCCTCTCTTAGTTGTTTAAATTCGTGTATTTCCTGTTATTGCACGTATATCTGTACATGTTAATTGTGATAGGTCTTGTCTAGCCTCGTCACTACTTCGCCGGGGTTAGGCCAGACACTTACCAGCACATGGGGTCGGTTGTGCTGATTCTACACTCTGCGCTCTTCTGCGCAAATTCAGGATTCGGACCGCAGTTGTAGCAGTGGTGCGTGTGTTAGCATTTAGATCCGCGAGACACCGAGGTAACTTGTAGGCATCCGCAGGCCCGACGTCTTCTCTATTCTTACTTTATTCTGTTGTCCCATGTGTTTGAGACAAACAGTTATATGTATTTTTTTCAGAACCTTGTTTCAGTATTCTATAGTAGTCTGTGAGTAGTAACACCAGATACTGGGTAGAAGTGTAATTTTGAGTTTCGTATTTTAGTTTTCAGTTATTTAAGAATTTTTAAAGTCTTCCGCTTTATTTTAATGTTTCCGTTGCTATATTGCTTAAACGAAATCGATGATGTGTTTCTAAATGTTCGGCTTGCCTAGCTCCGACAGTAGGCGCCATCATGACTCCCGATGATGGGAAATCCACGTCGTGATAAATATCCAATCCGAAATCCAAAAAATTTTAAAAATTAAATCCAAAATCCAAGAAATTCGGATTTCGATTTGGATTTCGGGTTTGCCCAAAGTATGCCCATCCCAATAATTCAGTAAGGAAATTTAAATAATGCACTTTTTAGATATTACATCCTCTTCCATTAGGTTTTAATTGATCCGAAATTATTTCAAATTACGTGTTTATAGTAGGATTGTAGTAGATTAGCATCGTAGAGTTTCTTTATTTTTTGGGGTATGGAAAGCAAGGTGGTCTATTTTGCGAGATATGCATTATTACGACACTGATATCCATAGAGATATCGTCATTGCTACTATGGCCGTTCATAATTATATTAGAAAAAAATGTAAGGTGGATGATGCATTTCGAGAAGCTGAGGATGAGAGATATATTTGTCACGACCCAATTTTCTAACCCGGTCGTGATGACGCCTCTAGTGAAGACAAGGCCAGCCAACTAACCTAAATCTTTTCTTTAACAATTATTAAACATAAATGAATAGATAAATACAACTTAACGACAACAATAACCAGTGTTTACAGCCCAACATAACCCGACCGGGGTGTCACAAGTCACGAGCATCTAAAGAAAACCTGAACACAACTACTGGGCCAATAATATAAAAAATTAAATTCTGAAATTCTAAAGACAATGTCCGATGCCGCAAACGCTGGCAGTCACGTTGCTCAGCTGCAATAGTAATACCTTCAATCAGCTAATATCCCGCTACTGGGTGATCAATACCTGCAGCTGCACGCGAGGTGCAGGGAGTAAAGTGAGTACTCCGACCCAGTGAGTAATAAAAATAAATACAGTCCGAATATAAGAAAATATAGTAAATACACAAAGTAGGCTATAATCCAAATAAACATCAATGTATGGAACTGAACAACTGAGCAACAATTAAAAATACAAATGCATGAATGCAATGCAATACATATGATGGTACATTCCAGTACCCACTGCGGCGTGCAGCCCGAGCCACCCATAATCATTTAACGTCGACGGCGCTCACTGGGGTGTGTACAGACTCCGGAGGGGCTCCTACAACCCAAGAGCAATATCAAGTCATCTCGTGGCATCAATCAAATCCTGGTCAGTCATTGTTACCTGACCCATTTACATCATATAGTGTCATTGTTACCATTGTTTCAAGTTCCTACTACGGCGCGCAGCCCGATCTACCCATAATGTTACAAGTCACATCACACAGTGCCATTGTTACCACTGTTTTAAGTCAATGCTGCGGCGCGCAGCTTGAGCCACCCATAATCAGTCCAGAAAACATCATAAGCCCCATGGGCATTTATAAAACAGTAGTTCTCAGCCCGAAATAACATTTAAAATATCATTTGAGTTTTCAAACATTAGAAATATTGCTGAGTTTGCAAAACAGTATTTAAAACCTTGGACTGAAACCAAATGATATGCAAGTCATACTAAAGTAGTAATATCAATTCCCGAAGGATTCTACGAGTCGACACAAGGTTCCAAACATAGGATCCAGCCCAGTAAATATCAATAAAGTATGTGTATCAATCACCATTATATTATAAATATCACGCGGGATGGACCAAGTCACGATCCCCAATAGTAACCGACCCAGCACTTGTCATGGAGTGCGTGTCATGCCTCAATATAGCATTACAATGTAAAAGTCGGGGGGTTTCAAACCCTCATAATAGTATTTACATCTATTACTCACCTCTAGCCAGCCAAATACTACTCCGCGATGCCCTTTCCTTTCATATCGACCACCTCGCGCGTCGAATCTGGCCAAAACCGCAACAAATACATCACAATAGGCTAAGGGAATATAACCCAATCAAAAAGTCTCGAAAAATATCAAAAATCACAAAATTTGCAAAACCCGAGCCCCGGGCCCATTTCTCAAAAAACTACAAATTCACATCACTGGATTCCTCGTCTCGCCACGAGTCCATACATATCAAATTTTCCAAAAACGGAGTTCAAATGCCCTTTCAAATCCCAAATTTTCATTTAAAAAACCAAGCCCTAGTTCTTCCAATTTCTACCCAAATTTTCAAGAATTAATGATTGATTATTCAATAAAATGGTGTTTCTAAGTGATGAGACTTACCTCCAATCCATATAATATACTACTGCGGCGTGCAGTCCGATCCATATAATAAACAACTGCGGCGTGCAGTCCGATCCATATAATATACTACTGCAACGTGCAGTCCGATCCATATAATATACTACTGCGGCGTGCAGTCCGATCCACATGTAATCCTCACATCCAGGCCCTAGGCCTCACATCCCTCCGTGTATCCTCACATCCGGCCCTCGGCCGCACTTAGTCAGAATATCATCACAAGCCCCTCGGGCACTAATAAAAGAATAGTCCTCAGCCGAAATTATCATTTAAGACTCAATATGAGTAAAAGTGGCTGAGTTGTAAAGTAGTGGAGAAATAGTATGACTGAGTTCAAGTAATAAGTCAAAACAGTGAGGAAGACGGTGAAAATAATTCCCGAAGGGTTCAAATAGTTGGCACGAAGCCGAAATACGGCAATCAACCCAAACAACAGTGATAACAAATATATTCCAGTCAAATATGCGGTAAACTAATCAATCGGGACGGACCAAGTCACAATCCCCAGCGGTGCTCTACCCCACGCCCACTATCCGGCATGCAAGTCACCTCAATATAGACATACGATGTGCAATTCGGGGTTTCAAACCCTTAGGATATCATTTACAATCATTACTCACCTTGAACCGGTGAAATCTCTAGCTCGCGATGCCTTTTCCACTGAAATTGGCCTCCATGCGCGTCGAATCTAACCAAAATCAGAGCGAATGCATCACAATATGCCAATGGAACAATACCCAATCGAAAAATAGCAAAAATCTCGAACCTAGCAAAACCTGAGCCCCGGGCTCACTTCTCGAAAAATTTCAAAATTCACATCACCGGATTCCTTGTCTTGCCACGAGTCCATACATATCAAATTTTCCAAAATCGGAGTTCAAATGCCCTTTCAAATCACAAATTTTCATTTCAAAAACCAAGCCCTAATTCTTCCAATTTCTACCCAAATTTTCAAGAATTAATGGTTGATTCTTCAATAAAATGGTGTTTCTATGTCACGAGACTTACCTCCAATCAATCTTCCTTGAATCCCTCTTCAATTTTTCCCAAAGAGATCTTAAAATACTCAACAACGGTGGAAAAGTGACTAAAACTCGCGGATGAAATGTTTATAAACCTTCTGCCTAGGCCTGGAAAATCCTTCATCGCGTTCGCGGCTACTGCCTCGCGAACACGAAGCACAACATTTAAGTTCCCAACATTAACCCTACGCGAACGCGTGATTAACCTCGTGAACGCGTTGCGTCAACTAACCTCTCCTACGTGAACGTAACAAAATACACGCGAATGCGTAATATAACTCCATTTTAATCCCACTGACTCGAATCCTTCTACACGAACGCGTATAAGAACATGCAAACGCGATGCACAGAGATCACACCAATCGGAAATGCGGCCTTGAACCACGAAAACGCGTAGCTTACAGAACCCAACCCTTCGCGAACGCGATCTTCCCCATGCGAACGCGAAGGCCAAATTACCTGCAATAGCTGGACTAATTTTCTGCAATTCCTCGACTCCAAAAATAGCCTGGTTGACCACCCGAAACTACCTCGAGGCCCCCGGGACCTCAACCAATGGCACCAACATATCCCAAAACATCATAAGAACTTGTTCCAACCATCAAAAACCATCAAACAATACTAAAATCATCAATTCACATCGGATTCAAGCCTAAGTTTCTTCAAACTTTCGAAACACGCATTGGATGAAAAACCCAACCTAACGACGTCTGAATAACATAAAATTTTGCAAACACATCAAAAATCACATATCGAAGCTACAGAAACTCTCGGAATTCCATTCTGACCCTCGGATCAAAATCTCATCTATCAGTCGGAATTCGCCAAAATACTAACTTCGCCAATTCAAGCCTAATTCTACACCGGACCTCCAAAAACAATTCTGATCTCACTCCTAAGACAAAAATCACCTCCCGAAGCTAACCGAATCACCGGAAATCACATCCGATCCCTATAACTCATAAGTCAACATTCTGTTGACTTTCCAACTTAAGCCTTCCTTAAAGAGACTAAGTGTCTCATTTTCCACCAATACCAATCCAAATCAACTCTAACCCACCACATACTGAGAATGAAACATAAAGAAGAATAAAATGGGGAAAACGGAGCAAGAACACATGAGACGACGGGTCTGGTCGTCACATCCTCCCCAACTTAAACAAATGCTCGTCCTCGAGCGTACCCAGAGTTGTACTAGAGCAACCCAATAGCTGAATGACCTTACCAAGCATATTCTAGGGTGATCCCTCGTCACCCTATCTCGCATAGGTCCGATAACACAATATAGCTAAAATTTCACAATCCATCAAGACCATAAATTGTAGAACCACATTGCACTTCCCGAAGTCATACTCAAAATCTGAACCTCTCGTCAATACTCAGAATAAAGCTGAACTAGCTGTAATAAACCATACCTGCAACCTCAGGTGGAACCATATGATATACCACATAATCCAAACACTCGAAACGATAGACTCTATTCACATCAGTTGCCCACAACAACCCAATAGCGCTAGAAAACCTCTCATTAGCGAAAGTATTGTTCCAACACTTTCATATACTGCCAACGATAAATAAAATACGCGATAAACCGTAACCATTCCTCATATCAACCATACGTGAAACCACTCCCACTTTGACTAATACCCCAACTGATTTCTGGGCTGAACCCCGATATTATCCTTCCAACAAGCTGAAATCGAATCTGTTCATATTCATTAATGACTCCAACGATCACCCCGAATCCAACACACCACCTTGGTGATATGATACCTCGATACTGACGTAAGACACCACTTGCATAATACACGCACCAATAAGAAACGGTCTTAACGTTATCAAATAATGAAAAATGACTCAAACGAAAGAGTTGTACTTCAAGCTTATCAGTACCATCACAACACGAGGCTGAGACCCCGTCTCACATCATAGAAATAGAATATCTGAATCTACCCCGAAAGTTCATATCTCCACGTAGCCTCGCTACAATGTGCGATCCTACCCAAACACTGTTACACATGAAGCACCTCAAGTCACTTGCTCAAAATCAACAAATACGCACAATTTGATGTCTGAAACCAAAGCAATTCATTACACCCACGGTGAAACAAATGACATACGACACGCAACCCGATAGGTGATAACCAATACTCCATTTACCAAGGTGATAACCAATTCTCTATGAATCCTCAATAGAACCGAACCACATGTGCCCATACCCGACAAGTCATAACGTCTCACAGCACAGAAAAACAACTAATAGACCTCCCCAGATCACTATAAAGTTCACTAACGATCGAATCAACCTATCTCTCAACAATACAACTCGGGACTAACCAAGCTACTCAAGTTAAATACATAGCCACATCGGCCTGACAACGAACTCAATACCAAGAAGCCTGAAGCTGCTCCTTCCACTACTACAACTCCTACCGGAGCCGTACGATACGGTGCCCAGCACCAAATAAATACCAAAATCCACAATCTCGCCCGGCGACATGCCCAGCCACAAGAAATGCATGTGAAAAAGTCCCTCAATACCGGAACTGAATCAATGGTAGAAGCCTCTGCACTGACATCAGCCATGAAGGTCCAATTAAGGAAAACCAATCCTTCTCAGCCGTCCGCTGGTCTTTGGAGAACAAACCAATATGCTAGAACATGATCCGATAAACCTCGCCACGCAACCTGTGGCATTTTCCAACATAGCCCATAGCACAATAGTCCAGAATAACCCAACACTAAGACAACCAGTCTGAATTTCAACATCACCTCCAAAATCTAACATGCCAGCAGTTGAAGATCCACTCTAGCCTCTAAATCCTAATTGCCGCCAACCGGTGCCAAATACACACGATCCATAACCACCACATAGCCTAAACATGAGAACTCCCAGTTTTCAACTCCATATAGCACACGAATCACTGTGCCTGATCCCAAATTCCACATTATAAATACATATCACAGCTCGAGTACCCAATCATTCCACGAAAGATATTAAAAATTTCCCTTGTGCCATCAAACAAACTCAGATATCAGCAGTCGATCTAGCAAGAAAGTGACGCAATACTACCAAGGTATCATCGGTCTAATCACATTACCCTTCTTCCGAGACATATACCCTCGTCAAATCACTTTCCATTAGAAGTACCATTTCTTTGATTACCTGAGGCTACCCGTTGCCTAAGAATTTTACGAAATTCTTTTCAGAACTAAACTGTAACTCATCTAGCCAAGATCTTCCATCTATATCATCTAGAAGAAGAAGCTTCGCATACCCATAGAAAATATATACATCTCCAAACCACGGTAAAACTCAACAAGAACTCTCTCCCAATTCCATTCGCACAAGCTAAACTGCCATGACTGAATCCTTCTAACTAGACCAAGCTAAACAAGTTGTCATGACTCAAAAGTTTTGCTGCACAATACCTGTAAAAGCTCATTACCTCGAACACATACGAAGAATTAATCACACCCTCACCATACCGATTCGGTCTACCATCAAGCTACTTTATTTATTTTATTTCCCTTCTGATTCATCATCAACTTGATATTCCCTCTTGCTGTAGCACCACAATGTCTCAACCCAGGCCTACCACATGAGACTTGAACATAAGACCACACTGTCTAAGACCCACAAGCCTCGACATTCCCCGATGAATACACAGTCTCTGACCACATATACAACCTTGAGACACCTGATTAATGCATGTACAATCTTGAACACATTAAAACCATTCTCGAGAGTCATTCACTCTTATTCAAACTGCAATTTACATGACTTAACGAATAGAACCACTCGTTCTTTATTAGCACTCTGACACCGCAGGACATGATCTTATTCCGATACAACCAAACAACTTCCTTCTCTTTACGCTAAGCATTCTTTATCAACAACAACTCAAGACATCCTATTATTTCCACACATTTAGGAAGTACCGTATAACCTTTATCAAAATTTTTCTTCAGTTATGCCATCCTCGGCTCAATTTCTGCAACCAGAACTGATCCGCCAGCATGCCTCGAGAAGGAACCAACATAGCACATAATCGTAAAATCAGCTAATGAATAGCAACCTCCCCAACTTGGCTCGAAGCCATACAACAAGACACACTCAACAACTCATAACACTTTTACTCTAATGATGCCACAATACCATAGTGAGATGAAACATAAATCATTTACAAGTTGTGAAAACACAGATCATCTAATACTATAATCCTCTACAAATCTCACCTTCATCCCCACATCAGCTGAGTCCACTCTCTTTAGCGACCCAAATTTTTCAAATTACAACACGTACCTTTCAATTATACATGGAATCTTCTAACGTACACATAAGGATCATACTACTCAAGAACACTCCGCAGGAGATAACCCACATGCTTCGCCTCAATTTAGTACTTCAGCACATTTCCCACCATCATACACATAATACAGTAAATTTATCCTTCCTGGGTCTGAACTCAGGTCCCTCATGAAATGCACTACACTCCCCAACTAGGAGACACAAAATATCCTTCACGCACCCATAACTCGGGCTACACATAAAATCACAACAGAAATCAAATACTTAACAATTCATCTATCATTCAACAGATTTCTTCGTCACTACCAAGTCATATAGATACATATCTCAGTACTAACATACTCATCACATGAATACCAAACTGCCATTCCGCCTAATAGGGATAATGCCAAACATATAAGTTCAAAACACTTGCTCACACAATCAGCACCTTAGTGCTCAAGCCATAGGCAAAGATCCGGCCTCAAGACCTCCAGACTGGCGCAACATCAAACTCACGGAGATCACATCTCACCCCTTGATCGGGGAATCACCAGCCATTAAGGCACATACAATACTGAGCGCTCATGTGCGCATACCGACGTGAGGAAGGAATTTCAAGAGTTATACCTCAAGCTGAATCAAGTACGCACGACAAGAATTCCAAGAAAGTGAAGTTTTTCTTAAAGGTTCTGCAGCCTCTCGAGGATAAATACAGACGTCTCCGTAACGATCCGCGAGACTCTACTAAACCTGCTCATGACTCGTGAGACCTAGTAACCTTGGCTATGATACCAACTTGTCACGACCCAATTTCCAAACTCGGTCGTGATGGCGCCTCTCCTGAAGACAAGGCCAGCCAACTAACCCAATTCGTCTCTTTAATAATTTTTAAACGTAAATGAATAGAAAAACACAGCATAAAGACAATAATAATCGGTATTTACAACCCACCACAACCCGAACGGGGTGTCACAAGTCACGAGCATCTAAAGAAGACCTGAACACAACTACATGGCCAATAATATACAAAAATAAATTCTAGAAACTCTAAGGACAACGTCCGGTGCTGCGAACACTGGAGGTCACCTTGCTCAGCTACAATAACAAAATCCTCAATCAGCTCAAACCCGCCACCGGGTAACAAATACCTGCAACTGCAAGCGAGGTGCAGGGTGTAAAGTGAGTACTCCAACTCAGTGAGTAATAAAAGTAAATAATAACTGAGCAACAAGAAAACACATAAGGCACTCCATTATGATATATAGAACTGTGCAATCCTATGAGAAATCAGTAAAACCGTGAAATCCTTTAGAAAATATCTCGGCTCAGTTAAAACCTATTTTGAAAATATCTTTTTCAACAGTTAAGATATTGAATGCGATATCACATAGTGCAAGTCAGCACATAAGTCAGCCTCTGGGGCACAAATACCACAGTATAACAGGTAAAAGGCAAGAAGTATGCAAAATGAGCACATAGAAGCTCGCCCCTCGGGAAATATCTCAAACTGAGCCAGCCCCTCGGGCTGACTCTCCCCAACACTCTCGGCCCATCGGGCTCTCTCTATCCCTCAAATCACTCTCAAGAACAATATCACATAATAACCGTTGCGGCGCGCAACCCGGTCCACATATCGCTGCAGCGTGCAGCCCGATTCATAGCTCACTGCGGCATGCTGCCCGATCCATATGGGTACCCGCGCTAACTGTGGGGGTGCAGACTCCGGAGGGGCTCCTGCAGCCCAAGCGCAATATATCACTGCGGCGTGCAGTCCGATCCAATATGTACATATTGCGGCGTGCAGTCCGATCCATATAATACACTACTGCGGCATGCAGTCCGATCCATATAATATACTACTGCAGCGTGCAGTCCGATCCATATAATATACTACTGTGGCGTGCAGTCCAATCCATATAATATTCTACTGCAGCGTGCAGTCCGATCCATATAATATACTACTACGGCGTGCAGTCCGATCCATATGTAATCCTCACATCCAGGCCCTAGGCCTCACATCCCTCCGTGTATCCTCACATCCGGCTCTCGGCCGCACTCAGGTAGAATATCATCACAAGCCCCTCGGGCACTAGTAAAACAATTGTCCTCAGCCCAAATTATCATTTAAATTATCATTTAAGACTCAATATGAGTAACAGTGGCTGAGTTGTAAAGTAGTGGAGAAATCGTATGACTGAGTTCAAGTAATAAGTCAAAATAATGAGGAAGAAAGTGAAAATAATCCCCGAAGAGTTCAAATAGTTGGCACGAAGCCCAAATACGGCAATCAGCCCAAACAACAATGATAAGAAATACATTCCAGTCAAATACGCGATAAATTAATCAATCGGGACGGACCAAGTCACAATCCCCAGCGGTGTTCTACCCCACGCCCACTATTCGTCATGCAAGTCACCTCAATATAGCACTACGATGTGCAATCCGGGGTTTTAAACCCTCAGGATATCATTTACAATCATTACTCACCTCGAATCGATGAAATCTCTAGCTTGCGACGCCTTTGCCCCTCAAATCGGCCTCCAAGTGCGTCGAATCTAATCAAAATCAGAGCGAATGCATCACAATATGCCAATGGAACAATTCCCAATCGAAAACAATCGAAAAATGGCAAAAATCTCGAAACTAGCAAAACCCGAGCCCCGGGCCCACTTTTCGAAAAATTACAAAATTCACATCACCGGATTCCTCGTCTCGCCACAAGTCCATACATATCAAATTTGCCAAAATCGGAGTTCAAATGCCCTTTCAAATCCCGAATTTTCATTTCAAAAATCAAACCCTAGTTCTTCCAATTTCTACCCAAATTTTCAAGAATTAAAGGTTGATTCTTCAATAAAAAATGGTGTTTCTAAGTCACCAGACTTACCTCCAATCAATCTTTCTTGAATCCCTCTTCAATTTGTCCCAAAGAGCTCTTAGAATACTCAACAATGGTGGAAAAGTGACTAAAACTCGCGGATGAAATGTTTATAAACCTTCTGCCTAGGCCGGGAAAATCCTTCATCGCGTTCGCGGTTACTGCCTCGCGAACGCGAAGCACAACATTTAATTTACCAACATTAACCCTACGCGAACGCGTGATTAACCTCGCGAACGCGTTGCTTCAACTAACCTCTCCTACGCGAATGCAACAAAATACCCGCGAACGCGTAATATAACTCCATTTTAATCCCACTGACTCGAATCCTTCTACGCGAACGCGTATAAGAACATGCGAACGCGATGCACTGAGATCATACCAATCGCGAACGTGGCCTTGAACCTCTTGAACGCGTAGCTTCTATAACCCAACCCTTCGCGAACACGATCTTCCCCAAGAGAACGCAAAGGCTAAATTACCTGCAATTGCTGGACTAATTTTCTGCAATTCCTCAACTCCAAAAATAGCCTGGTTGACCACCCGAACCTACCCCGAGGCCCCCGGGACCTCAACCAAAGGCACCAATATATTCCAAAATATCATACGAACTTGTTCCAACCATCAAAACACATCAAACAATACTAAAGTCATCAATTCACATCGGATTCAAGCCTAAGTTTCTTCAAAACTTTCGAAACACGCATTCGATCAAAAAACGAACCAAACGACGTCCGAATGACCTAAAATTTTGCACACACATCACAAATCAGATATCGAAGCTAAAAGAACTCTCGGAATTCCATTCCGACCCTCGGATCAATATCTCATCTATCAGCGGAAATTCGCCAAAATACTAACTTCGCCAATTCAAGCCTAATTCTACACCGAACCTCCAAAATCAATTCCGATCGCACTCCTAAGACACAAATCACCTTCCGAAGCTAACCGAATCACTAAAAATCACATCCGGGCCCTATAACTCATAAGTCAACGTCCGGTTGACTTTTCCAACTTAAGCCTTCCTTAAAGAGACTAAGTGTCTCATTTTCAACCAATACCAATCCAAATCAACTCTAACCCTCCACATATTGATAATGAAACATAAAGAAGCATAAAATGGGAAAAAAAGAGCAACAACAATGAGACGACGGGTCGGGTCGTCGCATAAAATTAACGAAGTATTCAATAAAATTAACAAAACCAGGAAACATAAGCCGCATAACGGGCAAATCAGATATATTTTCTAACTGTGTGATTCATTTTACAAAATAATTATAGTATAAATTTGGAAGTGTTTGGAGATAGATATACCAATTTAAACTGTATAAAGA
>MU754884.1:25759-41304 GCA_026770625.1 Nicotiana glauca | reverse complement strand
TTGCTTGATATGAATGTTCCATGATAAATAATGATGATATACAATTTATTTGATATGAAGCCTCTAAGCAAAATCAGTTTAAAGATATGGGGAATCTCTTTAATTTTTCACCTTCTATATGCCCTTGATCACTTTTCTTAAATATGTTAAAGTATATTTTTAGCACGTCTTGGACTTTAAATTTGTTACTTAATATACTATAATTTAACTTTGGTTCTACATTCTATGTCCANATTAAAAACATATGAAATACTGCAAAAAAAAATCTCAGTTCTCATAAGCATTTGAGATATATGAGGAATTAACTAAATGTAATACGTTACTATTTTCATGGAGTTATTGAGACTAATTTCAGCTTCCTTCAATTATCCACATTTAAAACATATATGAATGAGAACAGTTCAATAACAAATATCACATTCACGCCATAATTCACTTTGCAATTATGGATCAATCTTCCTCATTTTATAGCTGCTATGTTGTAAAAGCAGTCGTATTAACTAACATGTTTGACCTTATCATATTCTTTTGTATCTTCATTTTAGTGACACCAACACTTAAAAGGTGACCTCTTCTATCTCGTTTGCGGAATTGTATATGATCAATAATCAGTTTAGGCAATAAGTTATATATGCACAATTATAGTGAAAAAATATTATTTATTTGGGAATGACCATTCGTTATATCACGCAAAGTAGGATTGATTTTCTTCATTTTCGGTTCTCCTCCATTACCTGTTTGGATTAAATATACGCATAGGTTGAAGAAAAAAAAACTCGAATATCCGCATTACCTAGTAATGGAAAAGACTAATAACACTTAAAAATGCATGCACCTTTTTATCCTAAATAAGTTATTCAAGGGGTTGTCTAATTTATCACGATCAGGAACGTGCCATATCTTACAACTCCAACCCATTTTGATACTCGATATTTCACTACTATAGTTAATGTTTGCAACCATATTTTACAGTTTCTAACTGATTGTAGGTTTGTTTATAATAAACTATACGTAAGGTATTTTATAGCAGGTCATATGTGACGACCCGACCCGTCGTCTCATGTGTTATTGCTTTGTTTTCCCCGTTTATTGCTTCTTCATGTTTTGCTATCAGTATGTGGTGTGTTAGAATTGATTTGGGTTGGTTTTGATAAGAAATGAGACACTTAGTCTCTTTAAGGAAAGCTTAAGTTGGAAAAGTTAACCAGACGTTGACTTATGAGTTGTAGGGCTCAGATGTGATTTCTGGTGATTCGGTTAGCTTCGGAAGATGAATTGTGACTTAGGAGTGTGATCGGAAATAATTTTGGAGGTCCGGTGTAGAATTAGGCTTGAATTGGCGAAGTTAGTACCTTGGTGATTTCCGGTTGATGGGTGAGATTTTGATTCGAGCGTCGGAATGGAATTTCGAAAGTTGTTGTAGCTTCGTTGGGTGGTTTTGGATATGTGTGCAAATTTTTAGGTCATTCGGACGTCGTTTGGTGGGGTTTTTGGTCGAATGTGTGTTTCGGAAGTTTTTAAAGAACTTAGGCTTGAATCCGATATGATTTGATGGTTTTAGCGTTGTTTGATGTGTTTTTATGATTGGAACAAGTTTGAATGATGTTATGGGTTATGTTGGTGCTTTTGGTTGAGGTCCCGGGGCCTCGGGGTGATTTCGGATGGCTAACGGGAAGTTTTGAACTTGTGGAAAGGGAAAAATGTTGTTGCTTCTGGTATTTCCACTTCTACGGAATTTGGACCGCAGAAGCCAGGCCGCTTAAGCGATGAAATAACTGCAGAAGCGGTGTAGGGGCCTGGACGCCTGGTTCCACAGAAAGAAAGTGTAACGACCCAAATTTTAGTTTTAAGAATTCGTATTTATGTTCAACGGCATAAGACCTTGAGAAGCTTCATAATATGCATCACGACCCACATGTATGGTTGAGTTTGGTATTCATAAGATTCAGAGTTAAATTTAAAGAAGAAGAAGAAGAAGAAGAAGAAAAACAAATCTTATTTTTGAAGCTCAAATAGAAAGAGTTGACCGGAGAGTTGAACTTTGAGTAAACGATCCCGAAATGAAATGATAACGATGTCAATAGCTTCGTATGGTGATTTCGGACTTAGACGTGTGTCCGAATTTTAATTTGGATGTCCACAGGATAATTCGGCGTATTTTTGGAAAATAAAAAAGTTAACGTGTCCTAATTATATTATTTTATAAGTGGAAGAGGTCTATTACCATGATGGATACCAAATGGATATGATAGCAAGTGTACGAGGCGTACTGTAAGACATATGGGGTCTAAGGAAAGTCATAAGTCTAAGCCAAGTTGGAAAACTACATAATAGACTAAAGTTGCAAATGAGTACGCGCAAGACTTCACTTTGGACGAGCATATATACTTTTTATGTAACGAGTTATGTGATTTACAACCTATCAAATTGAAGCTCTTTGAGTCTAGTTTCCAACGCTTCAAACCGTTCGTCATTTGGACACTTCTACAAGAAGTTATGACCAAATTAACAGAGCAGCGCAGAAATTTGCACTACCGCGGCGCCCCACGCGGCGCACGACGCGCCGCGCCTGTAGGAATTTCCAGAACGGTCCGAAATTTCATTTCCAGACATATTTTGAATAGACGCCCCGCTCCCCGCTGCGCCCCACGTGGCGCGGCAGTACAAAAATGGCTTTTTTTGACCTGACCCCTATTTCATTAAACTCGTTTCGGGTTCATATTTTTGGGTATTTTCTGGTGTTTTAGAAAGAGGGGAGAGCATTTTTAGAGAGAGAAAGAATCATAAGTGTTTTGGTTCATCAAAATCTTAACCAAACCTTGAAATTTCTCAAGTTCTTCATCAAAGAGGTAAGAATTTCTCTCTCCCCAGTTCTTCAATTTCTAAATCTAACTAGAAATGGGTAATTAGTAAGATGATTCATGGATGTTTGAGTATTAGTTATACATGCTTGTGACAATAAGGTTGATTGTTGAGTTCAAATAGGTAAAGATTGGGTTAAAAATGGTAGAAATCTTCAAAATTTTAATTGAGGATTTGAAAGGCAAGCCGGTGTCGAAATTTGATAATTTTTATATGGTCGAACTCGTATCGGAACGAGGATTCAGATTTCATAAGTTTTTCTGGGATTCATGATGTGGGTCCCACTGTTTAATTTTAAAATATATTTCGGATTTTTATCTCGAATATTAGTAATTTCATATGGAATTAATTTGTACGATTTATATTGAGTATATTGAATTATTATGACTAGATTTGAAGCTTCGGATGAATTCGCGAGGCAAAGGCTTGTTGGAATTTTGAATTGGTTCCAAATCTAGGTAAGTGTTTGGTCTAACCTTAGCTTGAGGGATTAGGAGTTGAGTCTTATTTATTATGTTCTAACTGTGAGTACGACGTATAGGCATGGTGACGAGTATCTATACGTTGGTGTCTAGGATGACCGTGAGTCTTATAACGTGAACGTCATGATTATGTTGAATAACATATGCTTTAAAAATGATTTTTACTTGTTGTGGAAAGTTAATGAATTAATTGTGATTCTTGAACCTCGAGGAGAAATGGCTCAAGTTATATTATGAACTTGTGAAAGCAAGTGGGTTGATTGAACCCTTAGAGCGTTGGCTCAAATTACAATACGAATTGTGAAAGTTTATGAGATACTCGTACACTTTGAAGCATTGGCTCAAGTGTTAGAGTAAGTTATGAAATGAAAGTGGAAGAAAGAGAAAAAGGTATAAATTGTTCCCTTGTCGGGAAGCTAATATTTTTTATTGTTGTTCCATTGCCGAAAAATTGATATTATTGATTGTTGTTCCCTTGCCGGGAAGTTGATATTATTGATTGTCATTCCCTTGCCGGGAAGTTCATATTATTGATTGTTGTTCCCTTGTCGGGAAGTTGGTATTATTGATTGTCGTTCCCTTGCCGGGATTTAATTACTTGATTGTTGTTCCCTTGCGGGATTCCTATTTTAATCTTGTTTACCCCTCGCCCCATTGTTTGTGATTGTTGTTTGGGTGAGGAAGAGTGATAAAGCACGAAGGTTGATGACGTGCATTGTTGTTTGTGAGGAAAGAGTGTAAAGCATGAAGGGTGATGTCGTGTATGATTTTGTGAGAAAGATTGTAAAGCACGAAGGGTGATGTCGTACCGCATGATGTACAATTCCGTGTCGATTATATTGATTTCATGGTGAGGATGAGAGTAAAAGCAAGAAGGATGATGTTGTGCAGTTTATATTGATTATTCTCCCTCGCCGGGATGTGAAAGTTATTGTTGTTGCTCCATTGCCGGGATTTAGCTGTTTATTGTGTAATTCCCTTGCCGGGACATTTCTTATCATTTGTTATCCCGTCGCCCCGTTTGGTTGTGATTACTGTTTGGGTGAGGAAGAGTGATTAATGCACGAAGGGTCATTCTGTGCCATGTTGTGATTATATTTGCACGAAGGGTCATTCCGTGCCATGTTTGAATATATTTGCACGAAGGGTCATTCTCTGCCATGTTTTGATTATATTTGCACGAAGGGTCCTTCCGTGCCATGCTTTGATTAATTATGCACGAAGGGACATTCCGTGCTCTGTTTTGATTATAATTGCACGAAGGATCATTCCATGCCATGATATGAGAGTTATGTGAGGGAAATCACGAAAGGTGATTCCGTGCACTTGTCCTTGATTTTTTTCCTGATTCTAATTGAGTTATGTTGTCCTTTACATTCACTTTCCGTTTTAGGTGGTACTTTATTTAGAAAGGAATTTCTTCTATGTTCTGATTTATTAATTTCTCTTATTAAAGGTAATAATTCATTCGACATTGTACTTTAATTGAAATTGGTATTTTCTTTATCAAATGATTTCAAAAAAACAAAATAACTTCATCTTTTCTTGTTGATTTCCTAGTTGGGTTGGGAGTTGCACTCTACTTTATGTTAAGTGAATGAGGCTTCCTGAATATTTTTAATTATATTGTGTCATGGAACCTATGAACTGAGTAATATGAGGATATTGTTATGCAACATGGGACAGAAATATGCGGGCACGAGGTGCTGTGAAAATATGAAAGTGGGTTGAGACCTATATTATTTATGGTTATGAAATGAGGCGTCACAAGGTGACCTTTACTTGAAAGAATCATATTCGAAAGATGCTTACTTGGAAGATGCTTATTTTAAGGAAATATATTCGAAATATACATATTTAAGAGCATATTATCTTAGAGATTATTACTTGAAGGATTTATAAGCTAAATATTTATATTTGAACGACTCGATTTATTGATTGCACTTGTATTTACTATTTGTTGAGAAGCATTTATGGTGTTCTTGTTGCCTGCTATTTATATCACGAGTTGATCATTGTTTACATCATTGTTATTGGTTTCCTATTATTTGTAGGTATCTTGTACAGGTTTATATGGTAGTCTGGTCCTAGCCTCGTTACTATTTCGCCGAGGTTAGGCTAGGCACTGACCAGCACATGGGGTCGGTTGTGTTGATACTACACTTCTGTATATTCTTTTGTGTACAGATCTAGGTATTTGATCGATACTAGCTATTCATTATGGTGGAGACTCAAGGTAAACCTGCTGCAGTATTCGCAGGCTTCAGAGTCACCTTCTTATTTTATATTCTCACTACTGTACTTATTTTCTTACGGTTGTGTTTAGAAATGGTCGCGAAAAACTCTATAGAGCTTATGACTTGTATAAACTTTCATTCCTTATCGTGCGATATTAATTCAGCTTGAAGCGTATATCTTATATTCTTTTGCTTCTACTCATGTATGGAATTGAGTCTGTGCCAATGGTTTATGATACGTTAAAGGGGTTATAAGGCAGCCAATGCTGCTCGACTACTACTACCACGTGTCGTCCAGAATTGGGGATACGAAAGTATGAAGTGATCTATCAGTTGTGCACATATGGATGCAATACGTTTTGACATCTAGTTGAAAAGTACAATCTTAAGAAGGTTTAATTGGTTACCTAATCATCACAAGGGGATGTAGATAAAAACAATATATATTTTATGGTATTAGAGACTATATGTTTCGTATGGGATTTCTATTTAGCAAAGGGTACTTACTAGCCAGCCAAGACACTGGAGGAAACGAGTTTAACCATCACGAGAATGACATGCGCCAAATAAATGGATTGAGGTGTCGTATGACTGGTGTCATACTCGAAATAAAGGTTAGTATTGTGAATCATCAGAATGTTTCATATGGTTTCGTGCCAGGTGAGGGGAGTCCACTATCAACGATCAAATTGCGGGGTCTTGTTTTATGTCAATTTTGGCATGAGATGTATTTATGTGATATTGAAAGGTTTTCTAAACTTGTATATGATTAAGAGCAGATATTTGAATGTGATGATGATGGGACTCGAGATATTCCCGCGTCCTTAATAATTGTACATTTCAGTATTAAAAGAGTCACATAAATAATTTCAGCATACTCGTAGTGCTAAAGTTAACCACAACACTCGTGTGGGCGGTCATCCTTTAATGCACCAGTGGCACAGGATTTCCTATAATGGTTATTTCAGTTATCCGGCACAGACTCGATATGAGCAGCTGCACAACAGATGGGTTATTATGAATGTGGAGATACTAAGAATATTCTGAGAAATTGTAATAGACTTGGAATAAATATGTTCCATCAGAGCACACATGCCATGTACTCCATTACAGTTACTACTATACTTACACAACCAATTAGGGGCGGAGAAAAGCGGGTATATGGTACCTAAGAGGTGGAGGACCGACTCATTGATATATTTGCTAGGGTATAGCTGAGGCCGCTACACTAGATGGAGTCGTTACGAGTACGAACTCGAGTTATCATAAAGAAATAATTTCCTTAACTCGATTCTGTTATGAGTTTCGAGGCAAGCCCTTATAATATGCTCTATTCATGAGTGAGCTTCGTAATCTTAAATTTACTTATGTACATACTCCTGTTGGGATATTATATGGAGATAGATATGTCTATCATTATGTGTTAGTCACTAAAAATAGTTGTGATGTGGGTTTTGGTGTGATTTTCAGAAAAATTGATTTGAATTGCGAATTTTATTCCCTATCGGTGTGGGAGTTCATTATATGTTATGGTTTTGTTTGATGGAATTTATTTAGAAGAAAAAGAAAGGAAATGAAAATTTTTCAGTTGGCACAATGTGCATATTACTTGTGGTACGGAGCTGAGGACGAGATCCTCGTATATTTTTTTTTTGTGATGTGAGATATTTAAACCGAGCTACAAGCTGCGGTGGATGTTATATAAGCACGAGGTCCTTCTGGTGAAAAGTTTATGCCTTTCACATTCCCCCTTTGTGAAATTAAAAAACTTTAATACAATACTTATAGGGAGGCATGCCTATGAGGCTTATTTGAAAATTCTTGTATGAATATCTCTGTGCATAATTTGCCAAATTGCATTGTAAGTATTGAGTTTTAGCCTACAAGGTGAGTGGCCAGGTGGCGTTAAATGTGACTCGTTAATTCGGGTAATTAATTTTGAGGTCTTCGTACCTCGTTGTTAGAAAATTGAGGTTTGAAACGAGATTTTTGGTTGGCATGAGATTAACTAGCAATTTGTAATCGATCATGAATAACTATTAAGACCGGAGATTGGTTATGGTCATACATATGATGTGTTTCATGTCCAGATATCTTTATTATAATGTCACGCTTGTGATGCAAAGATTGGTGTTATTGATAAATACATTGTGGTGAGTTGCTGAGTTGTGGATGTGTTATTAGGAGTTGTTTTGGTGTTACTCTGGCAGGTGGATAGGCCCAAGTACAGGGGAGACTCTGCCGAAATTTCTGAAAATTTGGAAGTTAGAAAAACAATTTGGGATATTGAGATGTGCAAAGAAAGAGATAAGTTACATTATGTCTTTGGAGACGGACTCTACTTAATTTAAGGATGAATGACCCTAAGTGGGGGAGAATGTAATACCTTGTATTTGATCAGTGCGTAGGTACGAGTTGCTATAGCCAGTCGGGACTAATATCGCATGTTGACGTGAAAATCGGACCTTTCTAGAAATGGTTGGAGTGTAAGAAATTGGTCTTAAAATTTACAAATATGGAGGAAATGAATAATATCAATTGAGATGGTATTGTCATACATATTTCGAATGCGGTAATGTGGGATCAACCGAGAGTTCTTAGTAACCTCTTCCGAATAATTCTTAGTATGTTCGAGGATGAACGTTTATTTAACAGGTGGATGATGTAACGACACAAATTTTCGTTTTAAGAATTCGCATTTTTGTTCAACGGCATAAGACCTTAAAAAGCTTCGTAATATGCATCACGACCCACATGTATGGTTGAGTTTGGTATTCATAAGATTTGGAGTTAAATTTAAAGAAGAAGAAGAAGAAAATCAAATCTTATTTTTGAAGCTCAAATAGAAAGAGTTGACCGGAGAGTTGACTTTTGAGTAAACGATCCCGAAATGGAATGATAATGATGTCAATAGCTTCATATGGTGAATTCGGAATTAGACGTGTGTCCGAATTTTGATTTGGAAGTCCACGGACAATTCAGTGTATTTTTGCAAAATAAGAAAGTTGACGTGTTCTAATTATATTATTTTATAAGTGGAAGAGGTCTATTACCATGATGGATACGAAATGGATATGATAGCAAGTGTACGAGGCGTACTATAAGACATATGGGGTCTAAGGAAAGTCCTAAGTCTAAGCCAATTTGAAAAATTACATAATAGACTAAAGTTGCAAATGAATACGCGTAAGACTTAACTTTGGACGAGCATATATACTTTTTATATAACGAGTTGTGTGATGCACAACCTATCGAATTGAAGCTCTTTGAGTCTAGTTTCCATCGCTTCAAACCGTTCGTCATTTGGACACTTCTACAAGAAGTTATGACCAAATTACCAAAGCAGCGCAGAAATTTGCACTACCGCGGCGCCCCGCGCGGCGCATGGCGCGCCGCGCCTGTAGGACTTTCCAGAACGGTCCGAAATTTCACTTCCAGACATATTTTGAACAGACTCCTCGCACCCCGTGGCACCCCACGCGGCGCGGCAGTACAAAAATGGCTTTTTCAGATCCGACCCCTATTTCATTTAACTCGTTAAGGGTTCATATTTTTGGGTATTTTCTGGTGTTTTAGAGAGAGGGGAGAGCATTTTTAGAGAGAGAAAGAAGCATAAGTGTTTTGGTTCATCAAAATCTTGTCCAAACCTTTAAATTCCTCAAGTTCTTCATCAAAGAGGTAAGAATTTCACTCTCCCCAATTCTTCAATTTCGAAATCTAACTAGAAATGGGTAATTAGTAAGATGATTCATGGATGTTTGAGTATTAGTTATACATGCTTGTGACAAAAAGGTTATGGGAAGATTTTTGAGTTCAAATAGGTAAAGATTGGGTTAAAAATGGTAGAAATCTTCAAAACTTTAATTGAGGATTTGAAAGGCAATCCGGTGTCGGAATTTGATAATTTTTGTATGGTCGAACTCGTATCGGAACAAGTATTCAGATTTCATAAGTTTTTCTAGGATTCATGACGTGGGTCCTACTGTTTAATTTTAAAATATATTTCGGATTTTTATCCGGAATATTAGTGATTTCATATGGAATTAATTTGTACGATTTATATTGAGTATATTGAATTATTATGACTAGATTTGAAGCTTCGGATGAATTCGCGAGGCAAAGGCTTGTTGGAATTTTGAATTGGTTCCAAATCGAGGTAAGTGTTTGGTATAACATTAGCTTGAAGGATTAGGAGTTGAGTCTTATTTATTATGTGCTAACTGTGAGTATGATGTATAGGCATGGTGACGAGTATCCTATATGTTGGCGTCTAGCATGACCATGAGTCTTATAACGTGAACTTCATGATTATGTTGAATAACCTATGCTTTAAAAATGATTTCTACTTGTTGTGGAAAGTTAATGAATTAATTGTGATTCTTGAACCTCGAGGATCAATGACTCAAGTTATATTATGAGCTTGTGAAAGCAAGTGGGTTGATTGAACCCTTGGAGCGTTAGAACAAATTACAATACGAATTGTGAAAGTTTATGAGATACTAGCACACTTTGGAGCATTGGCTCAACTGTTAGAGTGAGTTATGAAATGAAAGTGGAAGAAAGAAAAAAAGGTATAAATTGTTCCCTTGTCGGGAAGCTAATATTTTTTTTATTGTTGTTCCCTTGCCGGAAAATTGATATTATTCATTATTGTTCCCTTGTCGGGAAGTTGATATTATTGATTGTTGTTCCCTTGAAGGGAAGTTGATATTATTAATTGTTGTTCCCTTGCTGGGAAGTTGGTATTATTGATTGTTGTTCCCTTGTCGGGATTCCTATTTTAATCTTGTTTATTCCCTCGCCCCGTTGTTTGTGATTGTTGTTTGGATGAGGAATAGTGATAAAGCACGAAGGGTGATGCCGTACATTGTTGTTTGTGAGGAAAGAGTGTAAAGCACAAAGGGTGATGCCGTGTATGATTTTGTGAAAAAGATTGTAAAGCACGAAGGGTGATGTCGTGCCGCACGATGAACAATTCCGTATCGATTATATTGATTTCATGGTGAGGATGAGAGTAAAAGCACGAAGGGTGATACCGTGCAATTTATATTGATTATTCTCCCTCGTCGGGATGTGAAAGTTTTTGTTGTTGCTCCCTTTCCGGGATTTAGATGTTCACTGTATAATTCCCTTGCCGGGACATTTCTTATTATTTGTTATCCCCTCGCCCCGTTTGGTTGTGATTACTGTTTGGTGAGGAAGACTGATAAATGCACGAAGGGTCATTCCGTGCCATATTGTGATTATATTTCCACGAAGGGTCATTCCTTGCCATGTTTGATTATATTTGAACGAAGGGTCATTCCGTTCCATGTTTTGATTATATTTGCATGAAGGGTCATTCCGTGCCATGCTTTGATTAATTATGCACGAAGGGACATTCCGTGCTCTGTTTTGATTATAATTGCACGAAGAATCATTCTGTGCCATGATATGAGAGTTATGTGAGGAAAAGCACGAAGGGTGATTCCATGCACTTGTCCTTGATTTATTTCCTGATTCTAATTGAGTTATGTTGTCCTTTACGTTCACTTTCCGTTTGAGGTTGTACTTTATTTAGAAAGGAATTTCTTTTATGTTCTGATTTATTGATTTCTCTTATTAAAGGTAATAATTTATTCGACATTGTACTTTAATTTAAAAGGGTATTTTCTTTATCAAATGATTTCAAAAACAAAAATAACTTCATCTTTTCTTGTTGATTTCCTAGTTGGGTTGGGAGTTGCACTCTGCTTTATGTTAAGTGAATGAGGCTCCCTGAACATTTTTAATTATATCCGGTCATTGAACCTATGAACTGAGTAATATGAGGATATTGTTGTGCAACATGAGACAGAAATATGCGGGCACGAGGTGCCATGAAAATATGAAAATGGGTCGAGACCTATATTAGTTATGATTATGAAATGAGGCATCACAAGGTGACCTTTACTTGAAAGAATTATATTCAAAAGATGATTACTTGGAAGATACTTATTTTAAGGAAATATATTCGAAATATACATATTTAAGAGCATATTATCTTAGAGATTATTACTTGAAGGATTTATATGCGAAATATTTATATTTGAACGACTCGATTTATTGATTGCACTTGTATTTACTATTTGTTGAGAAGCATTTATGGTATTCTCGTTGCCTGCTATTTATATCACGGGTTGATCATTGTTTCTATCATTGTTATTGGCTTCCTATTATTTGTAGGCTATCTTGCACATGTTTATTTGGTAGTCTGGTCCTAGCCTCGTCACTACTTCGCCGAGGTTAGGCTAGGCATTTACCAGCACATGGGGTTGGTTGTACTGATACTACACTTCTGTACATTTTTTTGTGTACAGATCTAGGTATTTGATCGATAGTAGTTATTCGTTGCGGTGGAGACTCAAGGTAAACCTGCTGTAGCATTTGCAGGCTTCAGAGTCACCTTCTTATTTTATATTCTCACTACTGTACTTATTTTCTTACGGTTGTGTTTACAAATGGTCGCAAAAAACTCTATAGAGCTTATGACTTGTACTACCGGGTTTTGGGAAGATGTTCATTGTATAAGAATTTTATTTCAAAAGAATTTGAGATGTTGTTATTCATGGTTATTCTGCAATTTATTAGGCTTACCTATTTTAGAGACTAGGTGCCATCACATCTCCTTCGGAGGGATTTTTTGGTCGTGACACGAAGTGTAGCCGCAGAAGCGGAATCGCTTCCGCGAAGTCGTGACCGCAGAAGCGGTTAGGTTTGAGAGTTGGATTTCCACAGAAGTGCAAGGAAACCACATAAGCACAAGTCGCAGAAGCGATGTTTGGGCCGCAAAAACGGATTCTGCTGGACAGTACTTAATTCATCTTCGCGAAATTTTGAAAGGGTAACACATTTCACTTCGACTTGGGGAGTTTTTGGGCGATTTTGAAGAGGGTCTCAAGGGCCTTGATCAGGTATGAATTCTTGGACTTAAAATATGGTTTTATGGTGTAAATACATGGACTAGAGTTGAAAACTCAAGGAATTAAGGTACAAAAATGGTGGTTTAGGGCTTGAATTCAAGAGAGTTAAGAATGGGGATTTGAGGGGTCAATCAGGCCCCGATTATGGTAAATTTGATATGTATAGGCTCGTGGTGAGACAAGGAATCTGGTAATGTGAGTTTTTTAATTTTTCGAGAAGTGGGCCCGGGGCTCGGGTTTTGCTAGTTTCGAGATTTCTGCTAGTTCTCGATTGTTTTCGATTGGGTATTGTCCCTTTAGAATATTGTGATGTATTCGCTCTAATTTTGGTTAGATTCGAAGCGCATGGAGTCCGGTTCAAGGGGCAAAGGCATCGCGAGCTAGAGATTTCACCGGTTCGAGGTGAGTAATACTTGTAAATGATATCCTGAGGGTTTGAAACCTAGAATTTGCACATCATACTGTTGTATTGTGGTGACTTGCATGCCAGGTATGAGCGTGGGGTAGAGCACAGTTGGGGATTGGGACTTGGTACGTCCCGGTTGTTGATTTTACTGCGTGATTGACTGAAACCTACTTGATGCTATCATGAATTGGGCTGATTGCCATGTTTTGGGCTTCGTGCCGATTATTTGGATCCTTCAGGGATTGATATCAATGTTGTTTTGCATTACTTTACATATTATTTGATCTCGGTCCAAGATTTTAAATACCGTTTTGCAAACTCAGCCATCTTTCTAAGATTTGAAAACTTAAATGATATTTTACTGACGTTTTGAGCTGAGAACTGCTATTTTACTATTGCCCAAGGGGCTTATGTGCATTTCTGGATTGAGCATGGATAGGGCTGCGCACTGCAGCAGTGTTATATGTGCATCTCTGTACTGAGGATGGATCGGGTTGTGCGTCGTAGCGGTGTGATATTGATATTGCGCTTGGGCTGTAGGAGCCTCTCCGGAGTCTGAACCCCCACAGTGAGCGCGAGTACCCAAACGGATCGGGCTGCGTGCCGCAGCTGTCATGTGAATTGCATTGCATTCATGTATTAGTTCCTGTTTGTGCTACATGGCATGACATTCAGCACTCTAATATCATTGGCATTCATGCTATTTCTTGCACTGTTACCAAATACCCTGGTGTTATTTGTGATAGACTGTTGTGCCCGAGGGGCTGACTTATGTGCTGACAGGCACTATCTGATATCGCATTTTGTGACGACCCGATCTGTCGTCTCGTGAGTAACTACCCCGTTCTTCCCATTTTCTGCTTCCTTATGTTTCATTATCAGTTTTGGGTGCATTATAATTTAATTGGAGTGATTTTATTAAGAAATGAGACACTTAGTCTCTATTATGAAGACTTAAGTTGGAAAAGTCAACCGAATGTTAACTTGTGAGTTAAAGGGCTCAAAATTGAATTCCGACGATTCGGTTAGCTTCGGGGGATGATTTAAGGCTTAGGAGCGCAATCGGAAGTAATTTTGGAGGTCCGGTGAAGAAGTTAGCCTCTTTTGGCGAAGTTAGTATTTTGGTGATTTTCGGTTGATAGGTGAAATTTTGATCTAGGAGTCGGAATGGAATTTCGAGAGTTTCAGTACCTTCAATAGGTGATTTTGGACTTGTGTGCAAAATTTCAGTTGATTCGGAGGTGTTTAGGTCGGGTTTTTGATTGAATATGAGTTTTCAAAGTTTTAGTTTAACTTAAGCTTTGAATTGACAAAAATTGATGGTTTTGATGTTGTTTGAGGTGTTTTGTTGATTGGAACAAGTTAGAATAATGTTATGGGATATGTTGGCGTGTTTGATTGATGTCCCAGGGGCTTCGCTGTGATTTCGGATGGCTAACGAGAACATTTGAAGTTGGAAAATTTCATAGTCGACGAAGTTGTAAATGAGTGCGCATAAGACCTCACTTTAAACGATCATATATCCAGTTATACAAGGAGTTGGGTGATGAACAACCTATCAAATTAAAGATTTCTGAGCCTTGTTTCGAACTCTTCAAACCGTTCGTTATTTGGACATTCCTACACAAAGTTATGATCAAATTACCAAAGGCTGGAAAAATGTGAACCTGTGTCAAATCTGCGACCGTAGAACCCGTCGCAGATTGCACTCTGCGGTCGCATTTTGACCGCAGATTGGGCCAGTGTAGCCCAATTTTGGGTGTTGATTCTGCGGTGCATTCTGTAAACCGCATGTTCATTCTGCGGTCCGTTCTGCTACAGCAGACCCGACTTTTGAGTGTTAACTTCCCACTTTTTATAACCCGACCCCATTTCAATATATATGCTTTAGGGTTCATTTTGGGGTAATTTTCTGAGCATTCTAGAGAGAGATGAGAGCATTTTAGAGAGAGAGTGGGGGAACTCACCATTTGAATCATCCAATCTTGCATCAATCTTAAAGAATCGAATAACCCAATCAAAAGTTCTTCATCAAAGAGTTAAGGTTCTATACCCTAGTCTTCAATCTTGTTTTTGGGTGATTGATGAGTAAGAATTCATGTGAAAACTGGTGATAAGTCACTTGTGGTCATTGTTAGACAATAATATGGGATTATCATCAAATATCCTAACTAGATTACTCATTTTGGGTTAAAGCTTGAAGAACTAGGGCTTTGTTTTGAAAATGAAATTTTGGGATTTGAAAAGGCATTTGAGCTCCGATTTTGGTAAATTTGGTATGTACGGACTCGTGGCGAGACGAGGATTCCATAAATGTTAATTTCGAAATTTTTTCGAGACGTGGGACCGGGGCTCGGGTTTTGCCAATTTCGTGATTTTTAGTATTTTCGAGTTCTTTCGATTGGGTTATGTCCCATTAGCATATTGTGATATACTTGGCCTGACTTTGGTTAGATTTGACGCGCGTGGAGGCTGGTTTGAGGGGAAAAGGCATCGCGGGCTAGAAAATTCGCCGGTTCGAGGTAGGTAATATTTGTAAATGATGTTCTGAGGGTTTGAAACCCCGGACTTGCACATCATAGTGCTGTATTGTGGTGACTTGCACGCCAGGTATGAG
>MU754884.1:0-16541 GCA_026770625.1 Nicotiana glauca | reverse complement strand
TAGATGCTCGTGACTTGTGACACCCCGGTCGGGCTGAGTTGGGTTGTATATATATTGTTAATCAACGTCATTTAAGCTGTATTTTCTATTCGATATGTTTAAGAATTGTTAAAAAGGCGATTTCGGTTACTTGGCTGGCCTTGTCTTCACGAGAGGCGCCATCACGACCAGGTTCGGGAATTTGGGTAGTGACACATTCATATGTTTGACCATTGGAAAAGGATATTTTCAAAAGGGGTTTTTAACTGAACCATATATTTCTAAAGGATTTTCACGGGTTTATTATTTTCTCAAAGGGTTGTACTGCCCTATATAGCATGATGGAGTGCTTTACGTGTTTTCTTACCGCTCAGTTATTATTTACTCTTATTACTCACTGAGTTGGCATACTCACTTTACCTCGCGTGCAGTTGCAGGTATTGTTCACCCGGTAGCGGGTTATTAGCGGATTGAAGGTATTGCTATTGTAGCTGAGCAAGGTGACCTCCAGCGTTCGCGGAACCAGACTTTTTCCTTTCATTCCAGAATTTTACTTTGTCTATTATTATTGGCCCTGTAGTTGTGTTCACTATTCTTTAGATGCTCGTGATTTGTGACACCTCGATCGGGTTGTGTTCGGTGGTAAATGTCAGTTATTAATGCCATTAAGTCGTATTATTCATTCATATATGTTTATTAACTATTAAATGAGGCATTGTTGTTCTGTTGGCTGGCCTTGTCTTCACGAGAGGCGCCATCATGACCGAGTTTGGGAATTGGGTCGTGACAAGTTGGTATTAGAGCCTAGGTTACTAGGTCTCACGAGTCATGAGAAGGTTTAGTAAAGTCTCGCGGATCGGTACTGAGACGTCTGTATTTATCCTCGAGAAGCTGCAGAACCTTTACGAAAACTTCACTTTCTTGGAATTCTTATCGTGCGTACTTGATTCAGCTTGAGATATAACTCTTGAAATTCCTTCCACACGTCTGTATGTGCACGTGAGCGCTCAGTATTGTATGTTCCTTGATGGCTTGTGATTCCCTAATCAAGGGGCTAGATGTGATCTTCGTGAGTATATCAGGCCAGTCTGGAGGACTTGAGGTCGGATATTTGCCTATGGCTTGAGCACCGAGGTGATGATTGTGTGAGCAAGTGTTTTGAACTTGTATGTTCGGTATTGTCCCTATTAGCCGGAATGGCGGTTGGATACCCATGTGATGAGTATGTTGGTACTGCGAGATGTGTCTTTGTGATCTTAGTAGTGACGAAGGAGTCTGGTGAATGATAGATGAGCTGGTAAGTGTTTGATTCCTTTTGTGATCTATTGTGTACCTCGAGTTATGGGCACGTGAAGAATATTTTCGTGTCTCCTAGTTGGGAAGTGAAGTACATTACGTGTGGCGGTATGAGTTCAGACTCAGGAAGACTAAATGGCTGTGTTATGTGTATGATGGTGGGAGGTGTGCTGAAATACTAAACTGAGGCGAAGCAGGTGGGTTATCTCCTGCGGAGTGTTCTTAAGTGGTATGATTCTTATGTATATTGATAGAAGATCTCATGTGTAATTGAAGAGTACGTTTTGAAATTTGATAAATTCGGGTCGCTCTAGAGACTGGACTCAACTGATGTGGGGGATGAATGCGAGATTTGCTGAGGATTACAACACTAGATGATCTGTGTATTCATAAACTTGTAAATGATTTGAGTTTAATCTCATTATGGTATTGTGGCATCATTAAAGTAAAAATGTTATGGGTTGTTGGGTGTGTCTTGAAATATGTCTTTGAGCCAAGTTGGGAAGGTTGTTGTTGATTAGCTGATTGCACGGTTATGTTCTAGGTTGGTTCCTTTTTGAGGTATTCTGGCGGATCAGTTCGGGTTGCAGAAATTGAGCCGAGGATGGCACGAGTAAAGAAAAATTTTGGCGAAGGTTACATGGTGCTTTGTAGATGTGAGAAAATACTAGGATGTCTTAAGTTGTTGTTGATAAAGAATGCTCAGTGTATAGAGAAGGAAGATGGTTGTTTGTATTGGTATGAGATCATGTTCTGCGGTGTTAGAGTGCTAATAAGGCACGAGTAGTTCTGTTCGTTAAGTCAGATAATTTACAGTTGTATAAGAGTGAGTGACTCTCGAGAATGGTTTTATTGTGTCCAAGATTTGGCATGTAATAATCAAGTGTCTTAAGGTTGTGTATGTGGCTAGGGATTGTGTTTTCATTAGAAAAGGTCAAGACTTGTGGTATTTTATGTTAATTATGGGATGCTATGTATCAGTATCTGGGAAGTATTGGTAACGAATTCCAGATTCGCAGGAAGTTCTTCGGGGTAAAGTACTCTGGATCGTGGTATTTTTAGGAATGGTTGATAGAGTATTCAGTGGCCATGGGTCTTAGACAGTGTGGTCTTATGTGCGAGTCTCGTGTGGTAAGCCTGGATTGAGGCATTGTGACGCTACAGCGAGGGAGAAATATCAAGTGGATGATGAACAAAAAGAGAAATTTGATAGATGGAATAGCTTGATAATAGACAGAATCGGTATGGTAAGGATATGATTAATTATTCATATGTATTTGAGGTAATGAGCTTTTACTGGTATTCTGCAGCAAGGCTCTTGAGTTCTGACGGCTTGCTTAGCTTGGTTCAGGTAGAAGGATTCAGACCTGGCAGTTTAGCTTGTGCAATAGAATTGGGGGAGAGAGCTCTTGTTGAGTTTTACCATGGTTCGGAGATGTATATATTTTCTATGGGTAAGTGAAGCATGGAATGTGTAATGATTCTTCTTCCAGATGGGATTGACGGAAGGTCTTGGCTGGATGAGTTACAGTTCAGTTCTGAAAAGAAGTTCACAAAATTCCTAGGCAAGGGGTAGCCTCAGGTAACCAAGGAGATGGTACTGCTAATTGGAAGTGATTTGATGAGGGTATATGTTTCAGAAAAAGGGCAATGTGAATAAGCTGATAATACCTCGATAGTATTGGGGTGTTTTCTTTCTAGATCGACTGCTGCTATCTGAGTGTACTTGATAGCACAGGAGAATTTTAAAATATCTTCCATGAAATGATTGGGTACTCAAGGTGTAATATGTATTCATAATACGAGATTGTGGATTTTGGTATTGATTTGTGTCGGGCACCGCATCGTACGGCTCCGGCAGGAGTTATAATAGTGGAAGGAGCAGCTTCAGGCTTCTTGGTATTGAGTTCGTTGGCAGGCTGATATGGCTACATATTTAGATTGAGATGGCTTGGTTGGCCCCGATATGTATTGTTGAGGGATAAGTTGAATCTATCATTATTGAGCTTGTTAGTGACTGGGGAGATCTATCGTTATTGGCTACGTATTATGCACTCAGTATGCTTACGACCGATAATCGGTATTTTGTTATAATGAGCAAATTTTGCTCGATGTGCATCTCCCTATGTGAGATATTTGTGTGGATCGGGTGGCACGCTGCTACGGGTATGTTATCTGGATCAGGTTGTACGCCGCAACAGTGTGATGCTGAGGATAGTTTTCCATATGTTACTTTGTATGCCTTGCTTCTTAGTTTCTGAGGAAAGTCCGTATTGGGTGTTGCTCGGCGAATGGGGCATCGGTTGTGCCCTTTCAGGATTAAATGGTGTATATTACTTGCTTCACCGTGGGTGTGATGGATTGCTTGGTTTCAGACATCAATCTGTGCGTGGTTGTCTATTTTGAGCATGGTGACTTGAGGTGCTTCATGTGTAACAGTGTTTGGATAGAATCGCACGTTGTGGCGAGGACACGTGAAGTTATGACCTTTCGAGGAGGATTCAGGTACTTTATTTCTATGATGTGAGACAGGGTCTCAGCTTTGTGTTGTAATGGTACTGTTTAGCCTGGAGTATAGCTCTTTCGTTTGAGTAATTTGTCATGATTTGAGTATGTCCAGACTGTTCCTTAATGGTGCGTGCATTACGCAAGTTGTGGCTTAGGCCGGTATTGAGGTGTCGTATCATCGAGGTGGTGTGTTGAATTCGAGGTGATCGTTGGAGTCATTAATGAATGCGAACAAATGTGATTTCAACTGGTTAGAGGGTTTATATCGAGGTTTGGCCTGGAAATCTGTTGTGGTATTAGTCAAGAAGGAAGTGGCTTCGTGTATGGGTGATCTGAGGATTGGTTACAGTTTATCGTGTGTTTTATATATCGTTGGCAGTATATGAAAGTGATGGAATAAGACTTTAGCTAATAAGAGGTTTTCTATCGGTATTTGGTTATTGTGGGCAACTGCCGTGAATAGAGTCTATCGTTTCGAGTGCATGGATGAAGTGGTATATCATACGGTTACACCTGAGGTTGCATGTGTGGTTTATTACAGCTGGTTCGAGTTTATTCTGGGTATGATTTCAGAAAGTGCAATGTGGTTCTACGGTTTATGGTCTAGATTGGGTAATTTCAGCTATGTTGTGTTACCGCACCTATGCGAGATAGGGTGATGAGGGATCACCCCGGGTATATGCTTGGTAAGGTCATTTAACTATTGGTTGGCTTCTAGGACAACTATGGGTACGCTCGAGGACAAGCTTTTGTTTAAGTTAGGGAGGATGTGACGGCCTGACCCTTCGTCTCATGTGTTATTGCTCTGTTTTCCCCGTTTATTTCTTCTTCATGTTTCGCTATCGGTATGTGGTGTGTTAGAGTTGATTTGGGTTGGTTTTGATAAGAAATGAGACACTTAGTCTCTTTAAGTAAAGCTTAAGTTGGAAAAGTCAACTGGACGTTGACTTATGAGTTATATGTCTCGGATGTGATTTTTGGTGATTCGGTTAGCTTCGGGAGGTGAATTTTGACTTAGGAACGTGATCGGAATTGATTTTGGAGGTCCGGTGTAGAATTAGGCTTGAATTGGCGAAGTTAGTATTTTGGCGATTTCTGATTGATGGGTGAGGTTTTGATCCGAGGGTCGGAATGGAATTCCAATAGTTGCTTTAGCTTCGTTAGGTGATTTTGGATATGTGTGCAAATTTTCAAGTGATTCGGACGTCGTTTGGTCGGGTTTTTGATGGAATGTGTGTTTCAGAAGTTTTTAAAGAACTTAGGCTTCAATTCGATGTGATTTGATGGTTTTAGCGTTGTTTGATGTGTTTTAATGATTGGAAAAAGTTTAAATGATGTTATGGGTTATGTTGGTGCTTTTGGTTGAGGTCTCGGGGCCCCGGGGTGATTTCGGATGGCTAACGGGAAGTTTTGAACATGTGGAAACGGAAAAATGTTGTTGCTTCTGGTATTTCCGCTTCTGCGGAATTTGGACCGCAGAAGGGAGGCCTCTTAAGCGATGGAATGACCGCAGAAGCGGTGAGGGGGCCTGGGCGCCTGGTTCCGCTGAAGCGAAGTTGTGACCGCAGAAGCGGTTGGGTTCGAGAGTTGGATTTCCTCAGAAGCGGAAGGAGAACACATAAGTGGAAGTCGCAGAAGCGACGTTTGGGCCGCAAAAGCGGATTCTACTGGACAGAAGTACTTAATTCATCTTCGCGAAATTTTGAAAGTGTAACACATTTCACTTCGGACTTAGGGAGTTTTTGGGAGATTTTGAAGAGGGTTCCAAGGGCCTTGATCAGGTATGAATTCTTGGACTTAAAATATGATTTTATAGTGTAAATACATGGACTAGAGTTGAAAACTCAAGGAATTAAGGTACAAAAATGGCGGTTTAGGGCTTGAACTCAAGAGAGTTAAGAATGGGGATTTGAGGGGTCAATCGAACCCCGATTCTGATTAATTTGATATGTATAGACTCGTGGCGAGACAAGGAATCCGGTACTGTATGTTTTGTAATTCTTCGAGAAGTGGGCCCGGGGCTCGGGTTTTGCTAGTTTCGAGATTTCTTCTATTTCTAGATTGTTTTCGATTGGGTATTATCCTTTAGCATATTGTGATGTATTCATTATGATTTTGGTTAGATTCGACGCGCGTGGAGGCCGGTTCGAGGGGTAAAGGCATCGCGAGCTAGAGATTTCACCGGTTCGAGGTGAGTAATACTTGTAAATGATATCATGAGGTTTGAAACCCCGGATTTGCACATCATAGTGCTGTATTGTGGTGACTTGCACGCCAGGTATGAGCGTGGGGTAGAGCACCGTTGGGGATTGTGACTTGGTCCATCCCGGTTGTTGATTTTACTGCGTGATTGACTGAAACCTATTTTATGCTATCATGAATTGGGATAATTGCCATATGTTGGGCTTCGTGTCGATTATTTTAATCCTTCAGGGATTGATATCACTGTTTTTTTGCATTACTTTGCTTATTGTTTGATCTCGGTCCAAGGTTTTAATACTGTTTTGCAAACTCAGCCATCTTTCTAAGATTTGAAAACTTAAATGATATTTTACTGACGTTTTGAGCTGAGAACTGCTATTTTACTATTGCCCAAGGGGCTTATGTGCATTTCTGGATTGAGCATGGATCGGGCTGCGCACCGCAGCAGTGTTATATGTGCATCTCTGTACTGAGGATGGATCGGGCTACGCGCCGCAGCGGTGTGATATTGATATTGCGCTTGGGCTGTAGGAGCCCCTCCGGAGTCTGAACCCCCACAGTGAGCGCGGGTACCCAAATGGATCAGGCTGAGTGCCGCAGCGGTCATGTGCGTTGCATTACATTCATGCATTGTTTCCTGTTTGTGCTACGTGGCATGACATTCAACACTCTCATATCATTGACATTCATGCTATTTCTTGCACTGTTACCAGATACCTTGGTGTTATTTGTAATAGAGTGCTTTGCCCGAGGGGCTAACTTATGTGCTAACTTGCACTATCTGATATCGCATTCACATGCTTGACCGTTGGAAAAGGATATTTTCAAAAGAGGTTTTTAACTGAACCAGATATTTCTAAAAGATTTTTACGGTTTTACCGTTTTCTCAAAGGGTTGTACTGCCCTATATAATCTCATCTGTTACTTTGTGACTTTTGTATCATTGAACATTTGAAGTGATTTTCCTGATCCACCTGGGGGTGATACTGTACTTCCATAACCATATTTCATATCATAGTCATCCCAATGTGATTTTCCTTACGTGGGTATTTTAATCATGTATAAGTAATGAAATTATTACTCAATGGAAGGCCCAAACATCCTTTATCTATCACAATTACACCCTTGTTCTACTACCAGGGCATCATTATATCTCTTCTAAATGCTATTAGTCTTAGACTCCTTTGAGTTCATTAAGGCTATACTAAACTTTCTATAACTTAGAGAAACCATTAGCTCTCTTGTTTTCATGCACTTAATCCTGAGTACTTATCCATTCTCATCACCTTCTCACTATCCTTTTATTTATCTTTGCTCCTATCATCCTAAAACCTTGTCACTTTATCATACTCTAGCTTGCGACCGATTTGCATATGTTATTCTGGAACAAGCGAGATATGACATCCTCTCAAACTCGCCTTTACTCTTTTAGCTAGACCTCTTGATATTTAGAACCCATATGTTGGAATATAAGACACTAACGATACCGATATCATTCCTGGATACTGAATCCAAGCACTTCTATCCTTTTGTTTAAAGTCTAGACTATTAACAAGCTTCAACATTTGAGTATCTTGTACGGTGTTCACCTTTACCTTAATTATATTAAAGTCTCGCATCACATCTTCTATCTCTTTCACAACCTCCTTTCCATATAGGTATAATTTACATTCACAACGTGAAACTCTATTATAATACTTGCACCTCTCGTGTATATACAATCTGGTGGAAGCTTCATACTGACTTCTTATGAGGCTTGTACTCTTCTAATTGGCTTTATCGTAGAGCCATTACAGAATATGGTTGTTGTACTATATCACTAGTACCTCCTATATTAAGGGTGATTTTGCTATTTTCTCAATAACGGTTTCTATATATTTCTAGGTCCAATAATCAGACTCATAATTTACTTCGTTGATGTAACTCTTTGGTTTTCTCTTCTTGCTGATCAGCCTTTATGTAGACTTAAGCTATCGTCTGATCTGCAGCTCCTGGTATAAGTTATTACTTTAGCCTTCCACGGACGATATAGGATATCCATGATACAATCTTCTAACAATTTAATTCTTTGTCTATGACCTGGGCTCAACTCTTGCTTTTAACTTATATCGGAATCTTCTTCGGCTGTATGATTGTCAATATATATGCTGCATGGATAATTCTCTAAAATCTTAAGCGCGTTTCAAATGTAGCTAACTCTGGACCATTGATTGAATAATTCATTTCGTTCCATCTCAGCTTTCTTTAAACGTAAGCTATTACTTTTTATGGTCTTTCTGCCCTTTTGTTGCATGTATACTTAGCTTATCTTAGTTCTCACGTATATCGGAGTTTTTGTGCAACTCATATGATCTCGAATATTACTTTTTACTTTACTTCCCGTTCATTAGCCACGGCATGTGCCACTTTCTTATGGAGTGCATACAACATTGTAGTGAGACAGTTTGTATATGACTATTTCTTCTTTAAGTTACTATGCTTAGGTTGAAGCCTTCTTCCTTATTTTCTCATTTAGCCTTTCATTGTAGTATTTAGTGAGGATCCTTAACTCTTATAAAGTTGTGAGCTAATAACACCGAATACTTGACAAAAAAAATTTGATGACCTTTCTTGCCTATAATTATCCATAGTTTACGCTCGTATACTTGTAGGGTTTCTTCTATACTTGATATTTTGACTGTCTTCCTGGTGGCACTCTCTTTTATTCCTGTAACATTCATACGGTACATTTAACTACCCTGACACCTATTTTAATATATCTTAAGGATCACGATATCATATTTGTAAGACTGAATTCACCATATTAGGTTTTACTATGCTTATGTTGCATGATCTACTAACTTGTCTATAACCTCTTGTTTAGCCATAACTAGACTCTTTCTGAATTAATCACTGACAACTCGTTTGCCTATTCTCATATCAATATTCCGCGTAATCTTTCTTGAGTTATTTCTTTTGTCTTAACGTATGTGTCTCACTGACTCTTTATCTATCAATAACATCTTGGGCAGGGACCCTTTGTTCTTTTCCTTGATGTCGTGTTTTCCTATTGTTCCAGAACTGTAGCATATCAGTTGGATTTGAGTAGTGCAATCTCGTTCTTTTCTCATTTTTATCACATTCTTCATAATCATTTCATATTTAATGAACCACCTATACCACTTTTGTCACATAACTCCATATTTCCCCATTTAAGGGAGTGCTATGATTTCGAGCTACGACGATCTACATATAGATGTTTTACCTCTTCATCTTTGGCGTCCTTTCATATCATCGATGACCCTTAGCCTTACAGTAATCCTTCTATTACAAAGGATAAAAAATTCTTTGCTCGTGAGGATGACAGTTAGTATAACTGGAAATACAGTCCCTTAAGCTTAACTTTGTTCACGTTGCTTGCTTGAGGGAAGCATCTTCCTGAATGACCATTCTCTAAATTTCTCATGAATTTTCCTTTGTTGTCCCTTCTATTATCGTCCGAAGACAATATGAAATTCTCATGATGCTGACTATTATCAAATCACTCAATCCCTAATTCATGTTTAGTTTATCTTGTTCACCAACCCATACTGACTTCTATAACTCTGGGTTTAACTCTCTGTTTTGGTAGTCGCGTTGAAGACATGAACTTATTCCTCGAAATAAGGATATGACTTTATAGCCTATGCACTTTTGTTGTCTCAAGGCATGTCGCCTCTTGCCTTTTCCTTCACTCAACTGTAGACTATGTAATACTGTCATTTTTTGACTTACCATTTGTCATCCATGTCTCACATCTTACTCATAATGCATCATTAACTCTCTTCTTATTTCCTGTTAGCATCTATGTCTCCTACTTTATTCTGAAACTAGAACAAGACATTCTTTTTCTTTTAGCTGTCCTGTCTCTATCTACTGGTTCTTTGAATTGCCTAACATTCTCTTCCTACTAGGGACGGAAGCCATACTAAGATAATACTATCCCTTCAAGGCTTCCAGTGCTTATCTTTGTAGTAATCGTATGTAGTTATACTATTTTAGAGTCACCATTTGGGTGTCTCACATGGAGATCTTATTAGAAAATTTATCCTTCAGAAATATCAATTAACACAAATAATTTATTCACCATTCTGGGTTACTCTAACGCCCAGCCCGATCTTGATATATGTTCTTTTCTTATACTAATTCTATTAGCCCCCATAGGGCATAGCTGAGATGGGTGTGGCTAATTGTACATACCTCTTTTATTGTTGAAGGTAACTTAAAAATATTATATTTCTCTGCCTGAATTATGAATACTGATAATATTCATCAACTATGCGCCTCGTACACTTCTTCATTTTGCTTCTTTTACTTGTTAAAACTTGTATCTGCCTTCTGAGTCTCTCATTACTTTTCACCATATGGGTGTATATATATTCTTACCTTAAGGTTCCTTGTCAAGAAGATTACATGCCTTACTACACACGTGATTAGCTGAATACCTTATATTTATCCATCACAAGCATGAGGCGACAAATCGAGTTCCTTTGACTCAACTCTTCCACGGCTATATCTCTTACCAACCATCTTTCTAGATGTAGGGATCGTGGTATTATGAATAAGATAGAGTTTAGGAAATTGAGTTCTTAAAACTGAGCTCTACCTCATTATCTAGAGTAAGAAGAAAGAGTGATAGTCGTAAATGCCTTGTAGCCTCCTGCTAATAAGTGTGGTACATGACACGCCCATATAAAAGACTCTACTAGACACGGCTTGTAGACTCCCTACGACAGAACTACTCGGATACTACTTTTGTCACGACCCAAACCTAAGGGTCGCAACGAGCACCCGGTACCTTACTTAACTGAGTACCAGTATAACATATCTTTCTTATTGTACATTCACTTTCAAATGGTCCAAACGGGCCGTCATGGGCTAACTAGAATAAGAATAGGGGAGTACTCAATATGGAATGACCCAACCTGATATAAGAACTTATACATGTAATATAAGGCCTATAAGGCCAACATGACAAACATTCGTATACATGACATTTATCTAGAATAAATTACTCAACTTGTAAATTTGGATAACTATGCATATCATGAAATAATAATAGTATCATGCATATGCATATGAATGGCATGTCGTACATAGGTACATATTGTATAACATTATCAGGCCTCTGAGGGCGTCCCATCATATCATCTTGGCCACTGTGGGCTTATCAACGTATACCAGCTGATCAGGTGGTGGTGCGCATATAATGCCATGACCTTTCCGATATACCACACACACACACACACACACACACACACACACACACACATATATATATATATATATGTGTGTGCGTATATAATTCCATCTTGGTCATGGGTCAATGTACATGTGTAAATACATGAAATGCATATGAAATACGTTAATAAAATCTCTCGGTACGTCATAATATCATTATACCTCTTATCAATATCATGAAATAAATTTTACCAACTTACGTATTTTTAAGACTCAGGAACAAATGATAGAATAATATGACATATGGGGAATCAAGAACATAGAGATCCTTAGTATTTCTATGAATAGAGGCATTTATAGATGTTGTGCATTTTCTCATTTTGTTCATGTCGTATAGATCATGACAAAAAGAAAGAAAGGATAGCTTTAACATACCTGGAGTAGGAAAAATCCGTGTGATATTTTGGAGAAGGTTTATACCGTACTCCCTTAAAATTGCAAGATGTCATGTTTCTTTGAATCATTGAAGATCATATCTTGCATATGACTTACATTTGAGATAAATGTTTGTAACAAATAAACATTCACGTTTTGGAATGCACATGGAAATGAATTTTGACTTTATTGAATCGGAGAAATCCTCTAAGCTTTTGGCTGAAGAACGTTACCCTTCTTCCTATACTTTGTGGATTTCGAGCATTTTATGCCTTTAGCCGAGAACGCCTTTCAAAGTGACACCTACAAAGATGATGTAAGAGTCACTTAAAGACTCTTATGCTGCTGCCACATTTTGGGATGGCAATCTATCCAAGAATTTGTTAATTAGTTCCTTAATTAATTTGCTAATCCCCCATTAACTAATAATCAATCAATTATCCATATAATTAAAAATTATCTCAATTTACTTAAAATACTACTCATTTTATACATCGTACTATCATGGACATGTATTATCTTGTATAGTACTAGTCTACAAATATTGGGGTATTATAGCTTAAACCCTATTTTATCACAAAATGTCAAGTTTTGATGAAATTCATTTTTTTTGATTTGCACACCCTCTCACCTCCAAGAATTTACTTATAACTTGTTTGAAATAGTACAATACTTATAATCTCACAATAATCTCATTCCCAAACTTATGTCGATTAACTTACGATGAAACTTTATCGTACGAAAATGCGGGATGTGACATCACATTTTCGAGCTTCTATCAATTTAATTATATCGTACTTTCACGTACAAAAATGTGGGGAGTAACATGATTCTTGTGAAAACTGAAGAAATACTTTGAGGTGGTTTTATGTGGGTAACTCGAGGTCATTAAGTTCTATGTAGTAAAGAAGCAAAATGTATATAGAGTTCAAGGAGGGTATAGCCACTATATTCCAGAATATTCATCTAACCCATCCCGAAGCCTACATTATAACACGTGAAAAGTTCTTAGTGATCTATAGTCAATCATTCCTGAGATAGCAGCAAGTTAAAATAAGGGCAAGTATATGGACTGGTACTTGTTGCATGTAGCTTTCGTTCCAAGTACAAGAGTGTTTTCATTGCATCCTTGTACATATGTGTGGTTTGGGGATTTTCTTTGTCGTGAGCGCGGATGAATTGCAAGATTTAGCAGAAGTTAGGTTCTTAAACTAGAACACAAGTGCACTTAGCTGTGAATAGCATTTTGTCATTTTAGTTGAGACTCATAAGTTAGGTTCTTGAAGTAGAATACAAGTGCACTTAACTGTGAATAGCATTTTGTGATTTTGGTTGATACTTGAAGTTCACAAGTTGATTAGTCGAATTATTAAATGATAGTTATCCTCCAGGAAGGCTAAATAAAAGAAGGTACATGCTTGTTAGCTATCAGTCAAAACCATGTACAGTCACTACTATTTTGTAACATGTTGGAAATAGAAGTAGTATAGGATGGGATAATTTTGTTTTCGTTGCTTGAGGACAAGCAAGATTTTAAGTTGGAGTTTTTGATGTGTCGTAGAATTTCAGCACTTTGATACCAATTACATAGACTTTAGTCTGTCTATTAATGCATTTGTAGTTAAATCATATAAAGTTTTGGTATTTTATAGTGCATAAGACTTGAAGAACCAAACGCACGAAAAAGAAGTTAAAAAGCCACAAAAAAGTAGGAATGTTGCAAGTATGCAATCGCAGAAGTACTATGCGGACCGCCTAACCACCACAAACTGAAACAGTTGTTTTATCAAATGAAGAGAAGTTTGTACGATCAATTATGCGGTCGCATAATACTTTTGCGAGCCACATAATGACCGCAGAACTACAATTGAAGAATCTATGCATCACTTATATGATGGGAAAATGCATCGGCATAACTGATATGCGGACCGTATAACTTACATGCAGACTGCATAATGTAAATGCGGTAGACTTCTGAGACTGAAGATTTGCAACTCTGCGATGACGATAATAATTATGTGGTCGTATAAGGTGTCTGCAGGGGCATTTTTGTCCTATCTTGACCCCGACTTTTGGTCCATTATAAATAGATTTACTAGAATTTTTGTGGGTCATTAAGTCTGAAAAAGGGAGAATATTGAAGTCATTGAATACACCATTAATTTGGAATCTTGTGAAGAGAGAATCTTGCACTTTTGTAATCTTTATGTCTTTATTGATTACTTTTCTTTTATATTTTAGTATGAGTAGCTAATTTTAAATACTAAAGTTGTGGACCTTAAATGGGTGTAATATTAATGGGTGTTTTACATTGAATATATATATAATGGTTGGTTCATATTTATTTATTGTTGGTGGTTGAAAATATTAAATTATTCCATTTTACTCTTTCTTTACTTGGAAAGTGGGTTAGGTTTGGTAGAAGTGAATATAAAAAATCAAGGTCTTAAATTTTGTTTAATAAGATTGCTTAGGAATAAGTAGATTCTACTTAGTATAAATTGGTTGTTCTTATTTGCAACTCTTTTAAATTTGGAAAAATCATAAAGATAAAATACTACCCAACCATTAAAAAATATTGGGTTGTCATTTATAAACCATTTGCATGTCAAAGGACCTTCCATTAGAAATATATCATATAAACACCGAGAGCATTACATTTCATTGATGGGGACACAACCTTGATTTCTTTAATCAAATTAATCACATTCTCATAACAAAATAGTTATCTTGTTAAATTACAATTATATCATTCTCTTGTTAAGCTAAAGGAATAGAATTACAACTTAAGTTAAGTTTCACACTACTCAAGTAACTTTTTCACACCTATTTCCTGTGGTATTCGACTCCAACCTTATTGGGTTATTATATTTGACACCGATCGTCTTACACTATTTATTTAAAGTGTAATTTGAGTGTATTAGTACCACGTGAGCTTTGCCGTGCGAAGGAAATTTTTGTTGTGGGCATGATACGTGTAACATTCGGAATTGTACTTGTGATTGTGGATACTAGGTGTGGTTCCTTGAGTTAATTCTTTTGTAAGACATGTGATGGGAACAATTTGATTGTTTAAATTACCCGTTCACTTCTTGCTGCTATTAGTGTTTTTATTATTNTTGGTATACTTATACTACGCTTATGCACATTTTTGTGTAGATCCAGGTTCTTCCGATCGTGTTGTTGAGAGTTATGTATGCACGGATGGAGACTTCAAGGTAAATGTGACGACCCGATTCGTCGTCACGTGAGTTACCGCCCCGTTTTCCCCGTTATATGCTTGTTCATATTTCAATATATGTACTTGGTGAATTTGAGTCAATTCGGATCGAGTTTGGTAGGAAATGAGATGACTAGTCTCTTTAATGAAGGAATAGTTTGAAAACGTCAACTGGACATTGACTTGTGAGTTAGAGGGCTCGGAATCAAATTCCGATGGTTCAGTTAGCTTGGGGGGATGATTTGTGACTTAGGAGAGCGATTGGAATTAAATTTGGAGGTCCGGTGTAGAAATAGGCTTCAATTGGCAAAGTTGGAATTTTGGCGAATTCCGGTCAATAGGTGAGATTTTGATCCGAGGGTCGGAATGGAATTCCAAGAGTTGCAGTAGCTTCGTTAGGTGATTTTGGATATGTCTGCAAATTTTCAGGTCATTCGGACGTCGTTTAGGCGGGTTTTTGATCGAATGTGAGTTTCAAAAGTTTAAAGAAAACTTAGGCCTTGGTTTGATGATATTAGAGGATTTTGATGTTAATGATAGTGGTTTTATAGTTAGAGCAAATTTGGATAATGTTTAAAGTCATGTTGGTGCTTTTGGTTGAGGTCCCGGTGGCCTCGGGTGTGTTTCGCACGCCTAACGGGTCGTTTTTGAAAATTTTTTGAGCTGTTGGTTGCTGTAATATGGTTTGCTTCTTCGTGAACGCAAGGGGAGTCTCGCGAACGCGAAGAGGAAAAATGGGAGGCTGTGATGTTGTCCTTCGCGGACGCGATGAGGGAGTCGCGAACACGAAGTTGTGGGTCAAGGTTCTACGTGAACACGGATGAGTGATCGCGAACGCGTAGAAGGAAAATAGGCCTGGGGATGGTTGGTCTACGCGAACGCGATGCATGCTACGCGAACGCGAAGGGCCTGGGAGATTGGCCTTCGCGAACGCGAGGAATGCTACGCGAACACGATGAAGGATTTTCCAGCTGGGCAGAAGGGTTTTAAGTGATAATTCAGTCGCGAGCCCTCATTATTTCCTCCATTTTTGCACTACATTGAGAGCTAATTGATAGAATTTGAAGGGGATTTCATCGGGAAGTGATTGGAGATAAGTCTCGTGGTCTTAATACGTCATTTAATCAAAGAATATTCCATTAATTCTCTGAATTTGGGTATAAATTGGAGAAGCTAGGGCTTGGTTTTGGATTTTGAAAAATTTAGAATTTGAAGGGGCTATTGGACTCCGGTTTTTGGTAAATTTTATATGTACGGACTCGTGGCGAGACGAGGATTCCGAAAATGTGAATTTCATAATTTTTTGAGAAGTGGGCCCGGGGCTTGGGTTTTGCCAACTTCGTGTTTTTGGGTGTTTTTCTAGTCATTTCGATTGGGTTATGTTCCATTAGACTATTTTGATGTATTCTTATTCGTTTTGATCAGATTTTGCACTCGAGGAGGTCGATTTGCGAGGGAAGCGCAAGGCGAGCTAGGATTTTGGCCGGTTCGAGGTGAGTGGTAGTTATGAATAATATACTGAGGGTTTGAAATCCCGTATTTGCACTATACGATGCTATGTTGAGATGAAACACGCGTCATGTGATGAGTGTGGTGAGATTGTGACTGGGGATTCAGACTTAGTCCGTCCCGATTGATGGTTTACTGTACTTATTGACTGAGACTGAGCTTATATCCGAATATTTGGGCTAGTTGCCATGTT
>MU754878.1:44309-90087 GCA_026770625.1 Nicotiana glauca | reverse complement strand
TCTAGACCTGGCTTACCCGAGCGGACAACTCGGGCCGAGGGGGAGGCAGCGTACCGGGGATACAGAAGCTCGCCCGGCTTTGCAACTTATCCAAACCTCGTTCTAAATTAGTAAAAGACTATAATAGAAGAGAAGCTACACGAAGTGCACCCTTCTCCATGATTTAGAAGACTCAGAAAGAGGGAGGGATTCGCGACAATTCAACAAATATTAAAGCGGTAAACATTTAGCACGGAAAGCATGAAACATGTATCAAAACCAAATAAAGCCAAATACAATAATTTAACTGAGCTCGAATTCTTGAACCCTGAACCAAAGTTCTGGGTTCTTATCCCCAGCAAAGTCGCCAGAGCTGTCACACCTCCTTTTTACCGCTACTACAGCCCGCGAGGGATATAATAAAAGGAAGGAGTTTTTCCAATTTAAGGACAATCGAAACGGGATTCGTTTTTATTAAAAGATTCAGAGTCGCCACTTGGAAGATTTATGGTGTCCCAAGTCACCGGTTTGAATCCCGAATCGAGGAAGGGTTTGACTCTGTTTAACAGTCGCGAACCAGAAATCTGGGTAAGGAATTCTGTTAACCCGAGATAAGGTGTTGGGTATTCTCGAGTTCCGTGGTTCTAGCACGGTCGCTCAACTGTTATATTTGACCAAAATTGATTTTAATACATGTCAAACTACAGTGCAATTTTAAAGCTATTTACCGTTTTTTGTCAATTATTATTTATTTAAGAAAGTGAACGTCGTTTAAGAAAATATTTTCGGATCACGTCACATGAAATGCACCCGGATTCTCGACACATTCTTATTCAACGTTTTCAGATTTTGATTTGGGTTGCATGAAATGCACACCCGAATTTAAGAAAGTAATTAAATCGCGCCTAAAGCAACTAGCGCATTTCCAACTTTGCGAGGGCCGTGAAAATTCAACTAAACGGCGCGCCTCGATTTCTAAGAATTAAAATATTAAAGGCCATGAATTAAGGATTACCTTTACTAAGTTATGAGTTATGGATTACCTTTACTAAGTTAGTTTAACGTAAATGAAGTCATGAATCACAGATAGGCATTGGAATACATACAAAATGGAATTGCTTGCTTTGAATTAATTTTTTTTTTTTTTAATATCATTTTCTCTTAGAATCTACGCTTGATATTTAATACCTTTCCCATGACCGTCTAAATTTGACATTCTGACAACAAATAATCCAAATGAGCACAAATGAAGTTACATCAAAATATAATGTACAGTAACTAAATCAAACAGAGTGGCATGTATCCCAAGAATTTTTCAAATTTAGCTTAGCAAATAAAGGAATTAAATAATTGCAGCTGCAGAATGATAAGAAAAATAACAGAGGTACATAATTCGTAAATCAGTAAACCAAAATGTCAAAGAACACACAGCTAAGACTTCCAAACATTAAAGGCTAAAGCAATTTCAAAATGACTACATGCAACATTTCCTTCTTCTGATAATCGTGTACTTAAGGCTTTAGCAAACTGGACCAACAATTAAAATATATACAACACAATACTAACAGATCTGAATTCTAAATCTAACTTACATCTGACAAGTTAAGCATATAGTAAACTAAATCAGGAATTTACTGCCATATCACCAAAACTATCTAAAAGCATTGTAGAAGTAGGAAATGATAACAGTAGATTTCAATTATTTCATCAAGAAGGCATTATAGTTTTACAGCTGTGTACCTTTCTACTAAGGCAAGCAAAGGAGATGAACCAAATAAAGGCCAGAATTGCCTTGTTTGGAACTCAGCAGTGATGGACAACATACACGACAACAACTTCAGTAGAACAACAGGGAAAAGACTACTTTCTTCAGAGAGGAGGAAATTAGAAAGATGGCTGCTAAGTTTCGCAACAAAGGAACTTTTCCGTCTTCTTCAAAGAGATCGAAAAGGAGAGCAAAATCCTCCGGATGCGCCACTGCTCTTGGAGAGGAAAGGATTTTGGATCTGATTTGTGTTTGGTGCCTGTTCTAATTTGTACCCTATTTTCCGTTTCTATCTCCAAATCCCTTTGCTTTTGTCATCCTTTTTCCTATGGAGAAGATGAGAGCTGTTATTTAATTTCCTTTTTTTCCTTTTCTTTTTTTAAGTGTATTGTTTGTGTATATATAGTGGTGTAGAGGGTGTGTGTAGGGAAGATTTTTGGGGGAACATATTTTGGGGAAGGTTTTGGGGGAAAAATATTTTGGGGAAGGTTTTTGGGGGGAAAATATTTTGGTTTTTCAAATGTTTGGCCAATTTAAATTTAAGACCAAGCCTTTTCACTTCCCTCTTCTTTTTGTTGTTCTTTTATTTCTTTAATTAATTAAAAACCTAAACTAAATTCCTAAATTAATTCAAATTGTAAAATTAAGCTAATTATCTAACTATGTAAAAATGATCTTTTTTTGTTATTTTTAATTAATAGCACAATTAGCTCAATGTAATTAATTCCTAAATGCAAATTAAACCTAAGGTGGCTTGAAATTAAAATATTATATTTTTTATGGTTTTTTATACGATTTTTAAAAATGTTAAAAATGCATGCCATGCAACTAAATAAAGAAAAATACCTAACAATCAATTAAAATTATTTTCGTCTATTTTTAGGAGTTATTTTCATGTAGGGCAAAAATCACGTGCTCATAGGACCGCATCTGCAATAGCAGGGATGCTTCTACGGCTCCGCTTCTGTGATGCCTAAGCCGCTTCTGCGGAAATGGCGCCGCTTCTGTGGCTCCTGAGGAAAGAGGGAACAAGCCGCTTTTGCGGTCACATAGCCACTTCTGCGGTGCCGCATCTGCGGTTCCCAAGCTGCAGATGCGGAAATACAAGAAGGGAGACATTCAGCTACTGCAACAACTTCAAAATTCTTCAGTTAACCACCCGAAATCATCCTGAGGACCCCTGGACCTCAACTAAAAACACCAATACTTCCTAATACCTTATTAAAACTTGTACCAACCTTGAAACACCTAAAACAACACCAAAAACCCGGATTAATCAAAGATTCAAGCCTAAGTACTTCAAAGTTCAACAAAACACACTTTCGATCAAAAACTTACCCGAACCTCGTCCGAATGACCTGAAATTTTGCACACACCTCACAAATGACATGACCGAACTACTGTTACTTCCGAAATTCCATTACAACCCTCAGATAAAAAACTCACTATTGGACCGGAAACTTCAAAAATTCAAACTTCGGCATTTCAAGCCTAAATGAGCTACGAGCTTCCAAAATACATTTCGAACACGCTCCCAACCCTGAAATCACCTAACGGAGCTAATGAAACCATCAGCTTTCCATTCCGAGGTCGTCTTCACACCATTCCGACTATGAATCATTTTTCAACACTTAAGCTCTCATTTACAGACTAAGTGTCCCAAAACTCTCCGAAACTCAACATCGAACATCCCAACAAACCAAAATAGCAGAAATGAACTTAGGGGAAGCAGTTAATGGGGGATCCGGGTGTTAATTATTAAGATGACCGGTCGGGTAGTCATACCCTCTTACATTTAAACATTCGTTCGTTCTCGAACGAGCATAGAGAACATACCTGAAGTAGTGAAAAGATGAGGGTACTAGCTGCGCATACTGCTTGGTCTCCCAAGTCGCCTCCTCGGCCGACTGACCCTACCACTGAACCGTCACTGAAGCTACGCTCTTTGACCTCAACTTTCTGACCTACCTGTCCAATATAGCCACTGGCTCCTCAACATAGGATAGATCCTTGTCCAACTGGACTGAACTGAAATCCAACATGTGCGACGGATCGCCGTGATACCTCCGGAGCATTAAAACGTGAAATACCGGATGAACTCCGACCAAGCTGGGAGGTAAGGCAAGCTCATAAGCAACCTCCCCGACTTGCCCCAAGATCTCAAAAGGGTCAATAAACCTCGGACTCAGCTTCCCTGTCTTCCCAAACCTCATGACGCCTTTTATAGGCGAGACCCGAAGCAGAACTAGCTCACCAACCATATATGAAACATCACGAACCTTCCTGTCCGCACAACTCTTCTGTCTGGACTGGGCGGTATGGAGTCTATCCTGAATCACTTTAACCTTCTCTAATGCATCCTGAACCATCTCTGTGCCCAGTAGCCTGGCCTCACCCGGCTCAAACCAACCCATCGGAGATCTACACCTCCTACCATATAAGACCTCATACGGCGCCATCTGGATGATGGATTGATAACTGTTGTTGTAATCAAACTCCGCCAATGGCAAGAAATGATCCCAAGACCCTCCAAACTCAATCAAAAACGTACAGAGCATATCCTTTAAAATTTGAATAGTATGCTCGGACTGTCTGTCCGTCTAGGGGTGAAATACAGTGCTCAACTACACCCGAGTACCTAACTCCTACTGCACGGCTCTTTAGAACCGCAATGTAAACTGAGTACCTCTATTTGAAATGATAGAAACTGGGATACCATGCAAACGGACGATCTCCCTGATATAAATCTCCGCCAACCGCTCCGATGAGTAAATGGTACACATATGAATGAAATGAGTAGACTTGGTCAATCGATCCACAATGACCTAAATGGCATCAAACTTCTTTAAGGTCCGTGGGAGTCTAGATACAAAATCGATGGTGATGCGCTCCCATTTCCACTCCGAAATCTCTATCTGCTGAAGCAACCCACCCGGGCGCTGGTGCTCATACTTCACCTGCTAGCAGTTGAGGCATCTAGACACATAACCAACTATATCTTTCTTCTTCCGCCTCTACCAATAGTGCTGCCTCAAGTCCTGATACATCTTTGCGGCACCCAGATGGATGGAATACTGCGAACTATGGGCCTTTGATAGAATAAACTCTTGAAGACCATCAACATTGGGCACACAAATCCGGCCCTGCATCCTTAATACTTCGTCATCTCCTATGGTCACATCTCGGGCATCCCCACGCCGAACCTTGTCCTGAAGGACAAGCAAATGAGGGTCATCATACTGCCGCTCCCTGATATGGTCAAATAGAGAAGACCGAGAAACCATACAGGCTAGAACCCGACTAGGCTCCGAAAGATCCAATCTCACAAACTGACCGGCTAAGGCCTGAACATCTATCGCCATAGGCATTTCTGAAACTAGTAACTATGCCAAACTACCCAAACTCTCTGTCCGGTGACTCAAGGCATCCGCCACCACATTGGCCTTGCCGGGGTGATACAGAATAGTGATATCATAATCCTTCAACAACTCTAACCATCTCATCTGACGCATATTCAGGTCCTTCTGCTTGAGTAAGTGCTGCAAACTCTGATAGTCAGTATAGATCTCACAAGGCACTCCTTGCAAATACTGATGCCAGATCTTCAAGGCATGAACAATAACAGCTAACTCAAGGTCGTGGACAGGGTAATTCTTTTCATGTATCTTCAACTGTCTGGACGCGTAGGCAATCACCCTACCATCCTACATCAACACCGCTCCAAGGCCAACTCTCAAGGCATCACAATAGACAGTATAAGACCCCAAACCGGTAGGCAACATCAAAATGGGGGCTGTAGTCAAAGATGTCTTGAGCTTCTGAAAGCTCGCCTCACACTCCTTTGTCTAATGAAAAGGGGCACCCTTCTGGGTCAATCTAGTCATAGGGGCTGCAATCGAAGAAATTCCCTCTACGAAGCGATGGTAATAGCCCGCCAAACCAAGGAAACTACGGATCTCTATAGCTGAGGAAAGCTTGAGCCAACTCTGTAGGGCCTCTATCTTCCTTGGATCCACCCGAATACCCTTACTCGAAATCACATGGACTAAGAATGCCACAGAACTCAGCCAAAACTCACATTTTGAGAACTTTGCATATAACTTCTTTTCCCTCAAGGTCTGAAGAACGGTCCTTAAGTACTGCTCATGATCTTCCCGACTCCGGGAATATACCAGTATATCATCAATAAAAACAATAACGAAGGAGTCAAGATATGGCATGAATACACTGTGCATCAAATGCATGAAAGCCGCTGGGGCATTGGTCAGCCCAAATGACATAACAAGGAACTCGTAATGACCACACCTAGTCCTGAAGGCAGTCTTCGGGATATTTGGCTCTCGAATCTTCAACTGATGGTCAAACAGATCATCAATACGAGGCAAGGGATAATAGTTCTTCACTGTAACCTTGTTCAACTGGCGATAATCAATACACATACGCATAGAACCATCCTTCTTCTTCACAAACAAGACAGGAGCACCCCACGATAAAACATTGGGTTGAATAAAACCCTTACCGAGCAATTCCTGCAACTGATCCTTCAACTCCTTCAACTTAGGAGGAGCCCTGCGATACAGAGGAATGGATATGGGCTGAGTGCCCGACAACAAATAAATGCCAAAATCAATGTCTCTTTCGGGTGGCATGCCTAGAAGATCAGCTGGAAATATATCGAGATAATCCCGTACCACTAGAACCGAATCAATAGAAGGGGTATCAACAATGACGTCTCTCACATAAGCTAAATACGCGGAACATCCCTTCTCAACCATACACTAAGCTCTAAGAAAAGAGATAACTCTACTGGGAGTGTGATCTAAAGTACCACTCTACTCAATAAGCGGAATACCTTGCATAGCCAGCATCACGGTCTTGGCGTGACAATCAAGAATAGCATGATGGGGCGACAACCAGTCCATGCCTAGAATAATATCAAAGTCAATCATATCGAGTAACAATAAATCCGCTCTGGTCTCAAAACCATGAATAGTAACCAAACATGACCAATAGACGCAGTCCACAACAAGGAATCTCCTACAGGAGTAGAAACATAAACGTGGGCACTCAAAGAATCCCGAGGCACGCCCAAATGTGGAGCAAAGTAAGAAGACACATAAGAATAAGTAGAGCATGGATCGAATAGAACCGATGTCTCTATGTGACAAACTAGTATAATACCTGTGATGATAGAATCGGAGGTAACAGCCTCGGTACGAGCAGGAATAGCATAATATCTAGCCTGACCTCTCTCTTGAGAGTGACCTCTACCTCTCCGACCTCCGCCCCTAGCTGGCTGGGAACACGGGGTAGCAGCGGGAGCTGTGATCATGGCCTGAGAACTCTGAGGAGCACGCTGTGGCTGAGCGGTCTGTAGAGGTGCACTCCTCCCAAGTCTAGGGCAATCCCTCACCACATGATGGGTGTCACCACACTCAAAACAAGCTCTAGGAGGACGTGGTGGCTGTGACTGGCTAGGGCCATGTTTGCTAGACTGACCTGTGAAAGCACCCTGCGCAGGAGGCACACTGGAAACTGGAGGTGCATAGTTAGGCTCCTAAGGTATAGGCGGAGCTGGAGCACTGCTGGTTGCTGGAAGAGCTGAATGAATGGGGCAACCCACAAAACCCCTACCATGTTTACTTGCTGCTGGGGTACGAGCACCAGAGTAGTGGCCCGACTCTCGAGACCTCTTGGCCTCTCTCTCCCCCCGCTCCCTGGCGAGCATACCCTCGATCCTCTTAGCAATGATCACTACCTGCTGATAAGGAATATCCATCTCTAACTCTCTAGCCATACTAGATCTGATGGGTGGGGTAAGACCCTCAATGAACAGGAAAACTCTCTCCCGAACTATAGCAGCCAAAGCCGGTGTATGCCTGGCCAACCTGGTATAATGGATAGCATACTCCGAAACTGTCATAGCACCCTGGTGCAAATGCTCAAACTCTGCACGCCATGTGTCCCTGAGACTCTGGGGGACAAACTCTCTCATAAACATCTCCGAGAACTGGGTCCAAGTCAGTGAAGCAGCCTCGACTGGACTGTCTACCTCATAAGTGCGCCACCAATCATAGGCGGCTCCCCAAAGCTGAAAAGCAGTGAAAGAAACCCCACTGGACTCTACTATGCCCATGGTGCGAAGAATAAGATGACATTCCTCCAAAAATCCGAAGTCATCATCTGATGCTAGTCTACTGAACACTGAGGGATCATATTTCTTTAACCTCTCAAGTCTTCGCTGCTCGTCCTCTATAGTAGTTGACCCATCCTCGGGCTAAACTGGAGCTGCAGGCGGTGCGGGAATAATATCGGGATCCTGCTCAACCTGCACTCGCTACTCAGGAGTGCAAATGACGGGAGTTTATGCTCCTCCTCCGGCATGGGATATGGCTGCAGCAAGGAGAAACAACCCTACCTGAACTAAGGTGGTGTACATGCTCATGAACTAAGCCAAAGTCTCCTGGAGCGCTGTAGTAGTAGTGGCAGTAGTAGGTGTGACAGGTGCCTAGGCTCCGACTGGATCTGCTGGTGGTACCTCGGCGGTAGCTCGCGCAGGTGCTCTGGCTGAACCACGTGCGCGTCCTCGACCTCTACCCTAGCCCCGACCTCTGACGGCTACAGCAGGGGGCGCGGGTTCCTGGTCATCTAGCGTAGCATGTGTCCTCACCATCTGTGAGAGAATAGAAGACAGAAGTTTAGAATTGATGTCAAAAGTATCGCAGGACAAGGAATTTAAATGAAATGAAGATTTTTCCTAAACAGTTACATAGCCTCTCGTAGATAAATATAGACATCTCCATACTGATCAGCGAGACTCTAATAAACCGGCCTGTGTTCCATGACTCCTATGAACCTAGAGCTCTGATACCAACTTGTCACGACCCCAGTTCACCCTCCATGAACATGCCGTGATGGCACCTAGTTCCTACAACTAGGTAAGCCTAACAATGCAAAAATTTAATATAACTTGCGAAATAATTAATTAAAAACTGAATATATGTAAAATAATGACTACATATAAGGCCGCTCGGCCTATACAACCCAAAAGTAATGCAGAAGTCTACAACTCAATCCCAAAACCCGAAAACTCAAGGGAAACACAGGCTAATAGAATGTAGTAGTCTGCTCTATACAAGAATTTCTAAACAACATGAAAGGAAAGAAAGGAACTATGTGCTAAAGCCAAAATAGATTAGAGACTCCTAGTCTACAGACGTAGCAGATATACCTCAAGTCTCCACTAGAACTCTCCTACATGAGTCTGATACGCTTGGGAGGAAGTACCTAGATCTGCACATGAAAAACATGCGCAGAAGGGAATGAGTACACCGCAACGGTACTCAGTAAGTGCCAAGCCTAACCTCGGTTGGGTAGTGACGAGGAAGGTCAGGGCCCTACTGAGATAAAACATAATAATAATAAGATAACTGAAACAATTCGAATAAAGTCTACAGCGAGAATCTAAACCATATAACTAAGGAAGAATAGTAATAGAAAGCGAAGGTAACAATACAAAGAATACTGCCCTCAACAAGGAATAATAGCCAGGGATCTCTTGGTATCCTCATCATATGCACCGAGGATCTCTTGGTATCCTCATCATATACACTGGGGATCTCTTGGTATCTCGAGGATCTCTTGGTATCCTCATCATATACACTGGGGATCTCTTGGTATCTCGATATATAGAAATACATGTGCCGGGGATCTCTTGGTATCCCACACCCTCAATCTAGAATATATCAAGTATAGGGGGATCTCCTAGTAAGCCATCCCATAGTCCCAAATTAAACACACAACAACAACAACTCATAATCTCAGAGTAAATACAAAAAAAATCCGTACAAGAAATAGTAAATTCTAGCCTAACATGCTTCACAGGGTACAAATAGTACAGTTAAAACAATTAAGCAAGTAAGTCAGCTAAACTGTAAGGCCCCGTAAAATCCCTACTCGAAAACCGGATCCCGTGGTGCCAAGTTAGGAACATGTGTTAGAAATTAATAAATATACTTCGCAGCGAGCTTGAGAGCCGCGACGCGGACCTTTTTGGATTGAATAATGCATTAAAAAGTCAAGAATAAGTTTCCAGAAAAATGCAAGAAATGCGGTCCAGAATGCGGTCGCATAATCGAAATGCGGACTGTATATCTGCCGCAGAGTGAGGCAGAATGTTGGTTAAAATTGAAGTCAGTAATGCGGTCGAAATGCATTCGCATAATCGAAATGCGGACCACATAGTCGTCGCATATTTTCCATTGACTTTTGCGAGGGTCAGTTCTGCGGTGCACTTTGCGACCATAGAACATGAATGCGGACCGAATTCTTACCGCAGACTGAGTTAGAATGTTTAGTTTTTGGGGAGCATTCTGCGGTCCATTATGCGGGCCGCATGTTTACTCTGCGATCACATACTTGAATCGGGGCTCCAGTTTTCTAACTTTATAACCCAACCCCATGTCGATATATTACACCCTACCCTTCATTTTAGGCTTATTTTCTGATACATATATATATAGAGAGAACGGGTCCTAGTGGGAGAAGGGGTTCTTCATCAATATTTCTCCTAAAGCTCTTGCTTAAACCTTGAAGATTTGTCAAGAAAGGCACCGTGGTCATCTTCCTAAAAGGTAAGGATCTATAATCCAAGATCTTAATTTCTAGATATAACTAGGATAGACCATTAGAAGGGTAATTGATGAGGATAGAAGTGGATATCTTTCATGCATGAGTTCTTAAGAGTATTTTCTTAGGTCTTGAGCTAAGGATGGGATGAGGGATGATAGGATCTTTCAAAAAATGGTTTTAAAAGCATGATACCCACTTAGTGTTTGAAAATATGCTCAAATGAACTAGAAATATGATCACCTCTCTAATTTGTGGTTCGATTTGTCATGTTCCTAAGATATTGACGTTGCTAAGAGTCTCGGAGTATAATAGGACTTAAGGAAAGCTCAATAGAGGTATGTAGGCTAAACTTTCTCTCTCGGAAGTGAATTCCATATTTGTTTGTAAGTTTAAGTGTGGTTTACCTACCAAAATTGTATAGTCCTGAGTCGCCTCTCAAAAGAAGTTTAGCATGCTAATTGGGTGAGAAGAATTGCTCTGTTTACTGCTCCTAGTTGCTATTGTGTGTATTAAATGACTTGGTTGATTTTGTCTACTTGTTGATGAGATGTAATGACATATGGAAATGAATCGAATAAGGAAGTGTGAAACAAATATAAAATAAGTCTCAAATCTTATGAACTAACTTCCAAAAGTAGAATGACCTAAAGGTTTTGTACCCGAACTATGCCCACAAGTGGCTGTTTTATATAATGCTTTGCCTTATAGATACGCTCAATGTGTTAAATAATTGTTGGTTGGTATATTCCTCTTGGGGAAGAGTCCCTTATGCTTGATGATTCTATCTCTGTTGAATTTGAAAATACACAACCTCCGGAATATTTGGTACATTGATATTGGTTGGTGATCGTTGGAAATAAAGGGATGAAAATGTGAGAAACCGAATATGCCCACCGTGCCAGGAATAAAAAATCTTGTGAATGACCAAATGACCCAAGGAAATACTGTTGTTGTTGGTGACTGGAACTACTAATTGGAATCTATAAATTGTGAAGGATATTGAGGTAAGCATGGTTGCATTATGATATATTCGTATACTTGTATTTATACTACAATTGTGTGCAATACTAAATTGAATCAAATATATTTTCGAGAGTATCTTTAGCAACACCGAGGAAGGGTGGGTCATAAGACTCATTCCTGAAATTACACGTGCCGGTGTAGGGGTGCATCGAGCTTTTTCCCCTTAACTGGGATGATCTTGGCAACATTGTAATTTGGTAACGCCAACCCACACGACATATGTGGGAAGGCAGCTTAGCCTATCGGGCCGTGATCGGACGCCATGCCGCACACATGGTGGTATAGTGCTGGAAATCAACAAATCTGGAAATTCGATACCTAGGAAATTAAAAACTGGAAATTTGTGATTTGGTATATGTCTCTAAAAGGGATGACTTAGCCGATCGAGTCATGATCGGACTCCGTGCTAACAAAGATGGTGGTAAAACCTATATCGGTGCTAGAGATCTCCCAACCAAACAAAAAAAAATTATATATATTATTTTCATAAACTAGAGGACTAACATGTTTCAAAATTGGGTGTTAGAATATTGTTGATCTTGACTTACTGTTTGTGGATTCTTTGCTTGTATGGATATTCTAATCTGAAATAGGAATTTTAGCCTTACATGCTAGTGCTATTCGACGGCACTAACGTTCCTTTTGCCGGGGGCGCTACATTCGTGTTATGATTGTAGGTGGTTCTATAGCAGGTACTCCAGTCCATCGGTAGTAGCACTTCCTCTACTTTTATTCAGCTGTGTTGGTGAGCCCCACTCCATCCTGGGGTCATGTTATGTATCTTTTGTTCATTTTCGGAATATATTTTGAGGTATAGCCGGAGCCTTGTTACCGGCATTTCTCTGTTTCTCTTATCTGTGTTTAGAGGATCCGTATACTATTGTGGGTGGAGGTTGATGTTGGGAGTCTCGGCTAGAAATGTTGGTACTTGATAAGCATGTTTTTCATTAAGTTTGTAAACTTGTAATATTTTGAAAACTAAGTGAAGCAATTACAAAGAATGAAATGAGGGTTGCTAACAACAGATTTCCTTGCGTTTTATGAAATAGGATAATATCCCCTCTTTATTTATGAACTAGTTTGGGTAGAATGAAACATAGCAGGCTTGCTCAGTCGGGTTTACTCGGTTGAGCGCCGGTCGCGCTCCTCGGATTTTGGGGCATGACATAAACATGCTTCTCTAAGCTAGCACAGGTTTAAACTTACAGTCTAAAATGAATAAGTAAACATGAAATCTCAATTTAAATACTTCAAGTAGAGACGAGTTTACAACAATAAGCTCAAGTACGCATTCGTCACCTCACGTACGAGGCATTCAAATATTCAAGGATCATGTCCTAAGGGGAAAGGTCCCCCACACAAGGTTAGGCATGCCACTTACCTCGAACTGTTACAGAAATCAACCAGAAACCACACCTTTGCCACGAGTATCCGACTCCAAATGACCTAAATCTATTCAATTCAATTACATATCATAAATAATATTGCAAACAATTGATTCCACTATTAAATTTAAAGCTAGAGCAAGAAAATAGGTAAAATGACTAAAACGTCCCTCAGGACAACACCTCGAAATCAAAATTTTTTCACATTTTTAGAACCCCCGTACTCTCACGAGTCTAACCATATAAAAATCTACTAAATCGGAGGTCAAATGCTCACTCAAAACCCAATAGTTTAGTCTAAGAAGTTTTACCCAAATTATCCAATTTTTGATCCTTAAATTCAATTTTTAATGATGGATTTAACTACTAAATGATGAAATATAACTATAAGGTATCAAAGAAACGTTACCCAATAATCTCCTCTTCAAAACCTTCTCAAAATCGCCCTCTCCTGAGCTCTCAATTGATTTTTCCAACTTTTGAAACTTAACCCTCGATATTTCGATTTCTGCACAGCCATTTCCGCTTCTGCGGATAAGGGACCGCTTCTGCGGTCCCGCTTATACGGAAAATCAACCGCTTCTACAGTTTTCACTAAAGGGGATAGGACCGCATCTGCGATAGCAGGGACGCTTCTGTGGCTCCGCTTCTGCGATGCCTAAGCCGCTTTTGCGGCTCCGCTTCTACGGAAATGGCACCGCTTCTGTGGCTCCTGAGGAAAGAGGGAACAAGCTGCTTCTGCAGCCACATAGCCGCTTCTGTGGCACCGCATCTGCGGTTCCCAAGCCGCATATGAAGAAATACCAAAAGAGAGTCATTCAGCTGCGGCAATAACTTCAAAATTCTTCTGTTAACCACCCGAAACCATCCCGAGGCCTCCGAGACTTCAACCAAAAACAACAACACTTCCTAATACCTTATTCAAACTTATACCAACCTTGAAAACACCTAAAAAACACCGGAAACCCGAATTAATCAAAGATTCAAGCCTAAGAACTTCAAAGTCCAACAAAACACGCTTTCGATTAAAAACCTACCCGAACCTCGTCCGAATGACCTCAAAGTTTTCACACACCTCAAAAATGACATGAAGGGGCTACTGTAACTTCCGAAATTCCATTTTGACACTCGGATCAAAAACTCACTATCGGACCGAAAACTTCAAAAATTCAGACTTCGGCATTTCATGCCTAAATGAGCTAAGAGCTTCCAAAATACATTCCGAACACGCTCCCAACCCTGAAATGACCTAATAGAGCTAACAGAATCATCAGATTTCTATTCCGATGTTATTTTCTCACCATTCCAACAACGGACCATTTTTCAACACTTAAGCTCTCATTTTCAGACTAAGTGTCCCAAAACTCTCCGAAACTCAACACCGAACATCCCGACAAACCAAAATAGCAGAAATGAACTTAGGGAAAGTAGTTAATGGGGGATCGGGGTGTTAATTCTTAAGACAACCAGCCGGGTCATCACATCATTGTAATTCAATATAGATTCTCTAACGTTTTTAGTATTTAATACTTTTTAAATACTGTATCCGTACCCTCTTTTGCTATCAGGTTCATTCTCTTTAACCTTTGAATGTAAATACGTACGAGCACTGAGTCTTTTGAATCTCTGCTCGTGTCTCTGCTCATGTTTGTTGTATCTTGTGCCTCTTTAATTATTCCTTGCTGATCATCATTCTTTGACCAATCTACGTGTCATGGCATGTCATCTTTCAATCACTTCAATATATATAAACTCAGTATTTCCCAATACAGCTAGTCCCCCCACTTGCCATTTATTTATCAATTGAATATTTTGGAAGTTGATTTTATTAAAGCGGGAATATTTGTCTCCATTAATTCTTGTCTGGAATCGACGCTTTATTTGTCACTTCTATTTAATGCCTACTACACTTGGCATCTTCTAAATTTTTCTGTGACTTTTTAGCATCTTTTAAGGCTTCACCAATTATGAAATGACAGTTCTCATTATGACGTTTCCATCATTGCACCTTTCCCTTTGACGGTTGCTTCTAAGTACAAATATTGTTTTTACCTTTGTCTTTCTCACATAAGGTTCGCAGAATATTTAATTCTTGTTTCCTTCTTCCTCGTACTATTATATCTTCATCAAACCCTAACCCTTGGAGAGTCCCCATTGTCGATAATCTTCCTCTTGCCCCTAGTATGAGCGGAAGAGGAGGTAGACTTCGTAATTTAGGGTCTTCATCCACACGCGGTTCTTCTCTACCTTCATCTAGTTCCAGTCCATTTTTTAGAACCAGAGGTTCCCTTTCTGAAAGGTCTTCATCTAGAGGTAAAGAACCTATTGAACCTCTTCATGAACCTACTGTAGATGAAATTGTTACCATTGAACTATTTTTTTCTAATGATAGAGAATCCATTAGGAATCAAGTTTCTTCTATGTCTTCATTAGAACGTGTTGATATTTACCCGACTCAGATTACTGAGGGTTTAATTTCATTAGTTCGTAGGGATTGTCACTGGAGCCATGACTTCCCCATTATAATTCCTAATGCGAACCAAAGAATCACTTCTTATTTTACTGGGTTTTCTTTTGTTTATACATACCCTTTCACGTTAGGTTTCAAACCTGCTATTGACCCTTTATCCTTGAATTCTGTCATTTTTTCGACGTCTATTTAGGGCAAATTGGCCCTATTTTATGGCGGGCAGTTGCTTGTTTGAGGCATTTGCCAATATGGCTGGTGTGCCATTTAGTTTCTCCCATTTAATTCACCTTTACTCTCCCAAAATCTTTCACCAAGAAGTCTTCACTCTATTAGCGAGAAGTAAAAGAGTTCTTGTAAGTCCAGAAGATGATAAGGACCGTGGCTGGTACGCCAGGTTTGTTGCTGCCCCCATTGTTGGGTTAGTGGGTGATGAAAATATTCCCTTCCCTGAGAAGTGGAATTTTGCACATGAGTATTCTTTTTAATAACCTTCTCGTACCTTTTCTTCAATTCTAATGATTGTCATTTTAATTTCCTTCTTTTTTTTCTTTTTTTAGCAACCATGGGAATTGTCGATGCGATTCCTAATTTCCGTGGTTGGGTAGGAAAGTTGTTGTATGCTGCCCCGATGGAGGGTAGGTCTTGGAAAACCCTCTCTCAACAATTTGGTTGGAAAGTAAAAACCCACGGTAAGAGTCTTTTTTATAACTTTTCTTATTGCTTCCTCTAGATATTATTTTAATCCTTCTTTTTGTCAGGATTTTCCATTCGAGGCAATAGTGCCGAGGCTATCATAACTTCTCAAATTTCTTTGGAAAGAGAACAAGAGATAATTTTGGGCTTTTCATCGAAAATGAAAGTTACTGTTAATCAAGACTCTGAGGAGGAATAAGAACAAGATGGGGGTTCTTTGATAAAAAGGCCACGGTCTAGAAGACGAATTATTTTAGATGATGTAGCATCTCTCCCTCGTTCTACTCCTCTCACCGAGCCTGTTGAAGCCTCGTTGGTGATTTCCGAGGATGATACCCATGTTGCTGCCCATGATTCTGTTGAGCCGCTTTTTATTCGCGAGTTTAGTAGTGAAAGTTTAGGACCAGTTTATGATGAAGCACCCCTTGCTTCTTTTCCTTTATCCGATCATACGATACCTTCTTTGCCAGTTGTGACCGTTGTTGTTGCTGCTTCTCTCCCATCTATTTTGACTCCTTCTACTGCTCCTTCCCCAGCTGTTATGACTCCTTCTATAGTTCCTCCTACAACTTTTTTTTCTTTTATTTTTAGATCAACCTCGTTGGTATAGAAATGATGAAGAGGGTTTCTCACACGAAGTAGTTGATGCATGAGTATCAAGTTGAAGCAGATAACTGGAGGGAACAATATGAGAGCCTCCAAATTGACGTAAAAGCGTTGGAAGAGAACAAGTGCACTTTAGAGTAGCAGCTGAGAAATTTAACTTCGGAGTTGGTGGTAAAAAGAGCTTCCTCAAATCAGGCAAGACAAGAATCTTCTCGAAACTTCCTTTTCCGAGCAACTCTCCAAGGCTAGTGAAGAAATCAGAGAGTTGAAGGCTCTCTTATGTAAGAAAGAAGCTTATACCGGTGAACTTGTGCAAACTTTAACTCAGACTTAAGAAAACCTCTGGGAATCTTCTGATAAGGTTCGATTTTGAGAAAGTTCACATGCTTCTCTTCAAATTTCTTATGATTCTGCCTTGGTTGAGAATGAGAAACTTAAAAGTGAGATTGCTGAGTGGGAAAAGGATTACGAGATTCTTTAGGATAAGACCGCAATTGAAGTGAGTTGGGCTTTTTTAAATACTCACCATGATACCCTTGTTGAAGTAGCCAAGAGAATTTTAACTTGGAGGCCGAGTTGGCTAAAATAAAAGAAACCATCGAAAAGACTCAGTAGAGCCAATAATTTCCTTCTCCCGTGCCTGAAACTTCTAAGAATATTGAAGATGATATAGGTATGGTGAGTGCTCCAATTCCTTCAAGTCAAGTTGAGTCTACTGTTGCTGATGACCCTGCTTCAGTTCCTTCTTAAACTCCTTAGTGACAAGTTTATGATATGTGACTACCCCTTTTTTCTTTGGTGGTATGTGGTAGTAACCCTTGGTCATTTTTGAGGGTTTGTTGAAAACATTAACTCCCCCGACCTTTTTTGGGGCGCTTTGTATAAATAACTTTTGGTTTATGACTAAGTTCATACTTAGTCTAAACTTTTTTAATATTAAAAAGTTTTTCACTGTTGTTTGAACTTCTGTTTTGTTTATTCTTGCCTTTATATTTAAAGACTTACTGAATAACTTGCATTTTTATTTTGCAAAATGCTTTTTTTTTAACTTCATGAATATTTGATTCAATCATGAATTTTAAAAAAGAGGGCTCTTCTATATTCGACACTTAATGAAGTAGACGTCTCAACTTCATAATGGTGTAATGTACGACAAAATAAATAGGAATACACATGTTTCTTGAAATAACTTCGAGAAGTTTTCAGTTGAACTCTGTCAAGCTTTAAATAACATCTTACATGTATTTGAATAACTTCTATAACTTTTTCGTAAGTGTTTCCCTTACAATAGATTTTCAAAAAAGAAAATAAAACACAAGGTTTTTAATTAAAACCCGTTTTAATACATGTATATTAAATATAATATTTTTATTTATAATCCATTTCAGTACATATATATTGCCTTTAACCTAACTATGATGAGGTTTTTCTTTGGTTTTTTAGCTCGTAGCTTTTCAGGCTTGAACTTTGATTATTTCTCAATCTTCTTTGCCTTCTTTATACATATGTTTATGTATATTATATAGTCCCTCAAGTGTTTTAACTTTTAAGTATGAAAGCCTCGAGTACTTGATTACTCCTCTTATTTGGTCCTTTTCCTATAAAAGAAGAAAACATACGGGACTCAGAGGTACAATTATAGATGAAGATTGCTTAACCCGTCTCAATTTCTATCAGAATAGTTGTAACCCAAGACCGGAAATTTTAATCTATTCCACATGCCTTGTAGGCCGTGATTCATAATTTAGTACGGGTTAGCTTTTTGCCTATCATCTAGAATTATTAGTAAAATTTTAGCAATTCAAAAACAAATTTTTTTAAAATGAGGATACCTTCCCGTGGGTACTCCTTAGAAATAGTATCTCTTCAGGTGAACAACATTCCAATGTGAAGGTAATATCTTACCATCCATTGTTTCCAGCTCGTATGCTCCTTTTCCTGCAATACCATGAATCTTGTAAGGTCCTTCCCAGGTTGGGCTTAATTTTCCTGTATTAGCCGTCTTCGTAGATTGAAAAACTTTCTTGACTAAAAAATCCCCAATCTTGAAGTATCTTAGACGTGCTTTTCGATTGTAGTATCGTTCCATGACTTGTTTTTGTGCTGCCATCCTTATTAATGAAACTTCTCTTTTTCCTTCAAGTAAATCAAGATTTAGCCGCATTTCCTCTTCATTGGATTCCTCAGTTGTTTGTGTATATCTCGTTCTAGGTTCTCCTATATCCACTGAGATCAATGCTTCAGACCCGTATACTAGTGAAAATGACGTTTCACCCGCGCTTGTTTGTTTTGTGGTGCGATATGCCCATAAAACACTAGGTAGTAATTCCGGCCAATTGCCTTTGGATTCTTCCAATCGTTTCTTCAAATTGTTGATAATAACTTTATTTGTTGACTCAGCTTGTCCATTACCCACCGGATGGTAAGGTGTTAAGGTAATCTTTTTGATTTGCCAACTTTGAAAATATTCTGTGATTTGTGCGCCTATAAATAGTGGGCCATTATTACACACGATTTCCTTTGGTGCACTAAATCGACATAAGATATTTTGACAAATGAAATCTCTGACTTCCTTTTTCCGTACCTGTTTAAATGCTCCTGCTTCTACCCATTTAGTAAAGTAGTCAGTGAGTATAATTGGGAAATTTACCTTACTTTTTGCCTGTGGTAGTGGACCCATGATGTCCATCCCCCATTTCATAAAAGGCCACGGTGCAGTGACCGGATGTAGCAACTCCACAGGTCAATGCATGTTGTTACCATATCTTTGGAACTTATCGCATTTAGCCAATACCCTACTCTAATCATGGTTCTTACCAGTGATCTTCCTCCTATGTGATTTCCACAATGCCCTCATGTATCTCTCTCATTACATATTCTGTTTGAGAAGGCCCAAGACATATTGCTAATAGACCACCGAACATTTTCTGGTAAAGGTTGCCTTGCTTTAAGCAGTACCGAGCAGCTTTTTTACGAAGCGCGTGAGCCTTTTTATTGTCTTCAAGGAAAGTTACATACTGCAAAAAAGCGACAATTTCGTTCCTCCAATCCCAAGTCAAGTTATTGAAATTTAGCTCATTTTTATCATGATTGAGTACTGAATGAAAAAAATGAATCACAGAAGAATTTTCGTTATTTATCACGTCTGCCGTAGATATGAGATTAGCTAATGCGTCTGCTTCAACATTTTCTTCCCTTGGTATCTGTACGACTTTCCAAATCTGGAATTGTTTAACCAGATCGCGTGTCTTCTCTAAGTATTGCTGCATTCTTGCTTCTCTAGCCGTACAAGTCCCTAGCATTTGATTAACCACGAGTTGTGAATCGAATTTGATTACAATCTGATCAATGCCAAGTTCACGTGCCAGTTCTAAACCTGCAATCACTGCTTCATATTCTACCTCATTGTTAGTTATAGGATGACATTTTATTGCTTATCGAATAATTTCACCCGTAGGTGGTACCAAAATAATTCCTAGACCTGCCCCTTTCACATTATATGAGCCATAAGTAAATAAGGTCCAAATTCCCAGATTAGACCCATTAAGCACTTTTAGTTCCTTTTCAGCTTCTAATTGTATCCCATGGCTGAAATCAACCAACAAATCTGCTAACACTTGAGATTTTATGGTGGTTCTAGGTTGACATGTTATATCGTACTCACTCAACTCTGTGGCCCATTTGGCTAACCTACCTGATAACTTATACTTGTGTAATATATTACGCAATGGATAAGCAGTTACTACGGAAATAGGGTGGTATTGAAAATAAGGCCTTAGTTTTCTAGATGCCATGATTAGTGCAAGTGCAAGCTTTTCTAATTGAGAATACCGCGTCTCTGCATCTAATAACGATTTACTAACATAATAATTTGGAGATTGTTTACCTTGATTTTCACGAACTAAAATAGTACTCACCGCTACTTCTGAAACAGCTAAATAAGTAAGTAACTTTTTCCCGTCCTTCGGTTTTGCGAGCAACGGTAGATTTGATAGATATGACTTCAGATTTTTGAGTGCTTGTTGACACTCCTCAAACCATTCAAATTGGTCTTGCTTTTTAAGAGCTGAAAAGAACTTAAAATATTTTTCTAATGACTTGGATATAAATCTTCCCAAAATTACAATTCTCCCTATTAGTCTTTGCACCTCTTTCTTATTTGTAAGCATGTCAGGAATTTTTTCAATGGATTTGATATGTGTAGGATTTAATTCAATATGACTGTTAGAAATAACAAAACCTAAAAATTTCCCTGATGAAATGGTGAATGCACATTTCTCAAGATTTAGCTTCATATTGAATTTTCTTAAAATCTGAAATGTATCAATTAAATGTGATATATGATCTCTTGATTGTTGAGATTTGACAAGAATATCATCTATATAGACTTCCATAGTTTTTCCTAAATGCTCTTGAAACATTTTGTTCATAAATCTTTGGTACGTGGCACCAGCGTTTTTTGAGACCAAAAAGCATTACTTTATAATAGTAAGTCCTCCTGTCTGTTATAAATGAAGTTTTTTCTTCATCTAAGGGATCCATTTTGATTTGATTGTACCCTGAATATGCATCTAAAAAGCTTAACAACTCATGTCTTGCGGTAGCATCAATCAGTTGATCTATATGTGGTAATTGAAAAGAATCTTTAGGACATGCTTTATTAAGGTCGGTGTAATTTATGCAAACTCTCTATTTGACATTCTTTTTCGATATAACTACAGTTTTGGCTAACCAATTAGGATACTTTACCTCGTGGATAGACCCAATTTTTAATAGTTTTTAAAGCTCATCTTGAATCACCTGGTTTATGAATGTCTCTTGCTTTCTCTTTTTCTATTTAACATGTGGATATGATGGGTCTTCATTTAAATTGTGAGCCACTACTTCCAGGGGTATTCCTGTCATATCAGAATGGGAAAGGCAAAACAATCTATGTTAGTTTTTAAAAATTCAATCAACTTACCTTTCATGTTGTGGCTTAAGTTGGCCCCAATATAAACTTTTCTTTCAAGCCATTATGCAAACAAATCTACAGCCTCTAGTTCTTCAATCATTGTTTTGATATTTTCATTTTCTTCTGGCTCTTGAATGGGATCGAGCCTTGAATCCACATTTATTTGCCCATGTTCAATTGAGGTTTGTGCCATGATATCCTCAACTGGACTCTATAATTGCTACTTTTCTTCATTTTTCATACTTGAATCTACTACAAAATTGATGCTCCTGGAAGTCTGTTGATCCCCAAGAATTTGACTTATTCCCCATGGTGATGGAAATTTCATAACTTGATGTAAGATAGATGGAACAACATCCATCTCGTGAATCCATGGTCTTCCGAGAATCATATTGTAGGCCATTTCCATCTCTAACACTTGAAACTTCGTATCTTTTACCACTCCTTCTGTGAATGTTGTAAGTATTACCTCCCCTTTTGTCACAATGCTTGAATTACCGAAGCTGGACAAGGTATTCGCCTTAGGTACTAGTTTATCTTCTACTTGCATCTCACTTAGTACTTTTAGCAAAATAAAGTTTACGAAACTACCTGGATCAATCAAGACTTATTTCACATTAGTATTATGTACAAGTAGAGAAATTACCAGTGCATCGTTGTGTGGAGTTAATACGCTGTTCGCATGCATATCATCGAATATAATACTCTCTTCCTCCAAAGCATGTTGATCCTGCTTCCCGTGGATAACTGTAACTTTAGAAACTTTATTGGCTACTGTATATGTTATGCCATTGATTTCCTCACCCCCGCTTATAACATTAATAGTCCTTTTAGGAGATGGAGGTTTAGGGGGTTCTTGCCTGTTCTTCATGTATGCCTGCTTACCTTTTTCACTAAATAATCCAGTAAGATACCCTTGCTTCAATAGATAGTCGACTTCCCCTTGTATCAATCTACAATCTGCTGTTTTATGGTCATAATCGTTGTAAAATTTGCACCAGTGTTCAGGATTGTGCATGTTTGGATTTGATCTCATTTCTTTTGGCCACCCCACCTTATCACCTATGCTTCTTAAAAAGGCTACGAGCTCGGAAGTGCTGACATTAAAATTATAACCGCCATATCTTGCCTTCAAATTTCTATCATCACCTCGTGTCTCTCGCGTGTTTCGATCGTTCTCAAACCTTGATGATGAACCCGATTCTCTATTCCTTGATCAATGACCATACCTTGAATTGTCCTGCTTTGATCATGAATCTTTTCCCGCTGGGCCCATATATGGTTCGTATCTGTTTTTATCGGACCTTTATTAGATTTTTGCATGTCTCGAACTCACCTTTTCCTATTTTTAAGACTGCGAGATAATATCTTCTTCTATCTTAGCTTCGTGCTATATATGTTGCAAATGTCATTTCGAGTTATTGCTGGGAATTCACGAAGACTTTCCTTGAGTTGCCTCGTGGCTTCTGAGCTTTTCTCATTCAAATTACTAGTAATAAGAGGAATACACTTTACTTGGTTTTAGTACACTCAAGGGTGTGGGCTAATGGTAATGTAGTGAGTTTCCTTAGAGACTGGGGTTTGAATCCCAAGACAAAAAAATATGGTGATTTCTTCCCATCTGCCCAAGCCTTGATGGAGCTTTATTCATATAAATACTAGGGGTGTCTATATTTTTGATTCCCCATGTGAATTATTATTCTATCATTTGTTCATGGGTCTCAAAAATATGTAAATTGGTAAAATTTATTTCATGATATCAATCAGAGACATAATAGTTTTATGACGTACCCTCAAGATTTTATTAACATATTTTATATGCATTCCATGCATTTATACATGCACGTTGATCCATGACCAGATGACGTTATATATGGGTATATATATGTATATATATCTATATGGGATATGGGAAAGGTTATGGCGTTATATACGCACCACTACCTGATCAGTTGGTATACGATGATGATGTTGCCCACAATGGTTGAAATATGACTCAGACGTCGTTATATACGCGTATGTATATATATATATATATATATATATATATATATATATATATGGGATATGGGAAAAAGTTACAGCATTATATACATACCACCACCTAATCAACTGGTATACGATGATGATGTTGCCCACAATGGCTGAAATATGACTCAGACGATGTTATATATGTGTATATATTTATATATATGTATATGGGATATGGAAAAAGGTTACGGTATTATATACGCACCACCACCTGATCAGCTGGTATATGTTGATGATTCTGCCCACAGTGGTTGAGATATATGATGGGATGCCCTTAGAGGCTTGATGATATTATGTACGCACAGACCTATGCATTATATGACATTTACATGCATTTAAATGACAAATATTTCACGATTTACAGAGCTATCCAAACTTACAGGTTGAGTCCTTTACTCCATGTTTCCTCCATGTCCATTATATACTTATTTACATATTCTACATACTTAGTACATTATTCATACTGCCATCTTTTTGTTGGGTACGCTGCATTCATGCCTATAGGTATAGATAAACACTTTGACGAGCCCTTACAGTAAACGAGGTTTGCATTTAGCGAAGGATCGGTAAGACTCCATCTCATTAGAGTACAGCCGAGTCTATGAGTCATTGTGTTAGAGTTTTTCTATAGACTTGTGGGTAGCCTGGTATCTTGTCCCATTTGATTTCGAATAATCCTAAAGGCTTTGCAGATAAATGTTCATTTTGTACATTATGTGGGAGGCCTTGTCGGCCCATATGCATTCATGTTTTAAGAAAAATTGTTAAGTGAAACAATATTTTTCACTTATAGTTGTACATTCCGAATTGTGGGCATGTTGGCCCATGATATTTACAAAAGGAATGAATGAGTTTTAGATTGGTTCGCTCGGGCCACAATGGCACCGAGTGCCAGCCATGCCTCCACAAGTTCGGGGCATGACAAAGCACACATTGAAATGCTCGTGCCAACACCTACCTGCAATTACACGACACAAACAACTACATGAAATTATTAAAACACTACTTAAACTAAAAAAAACTAAAAATCTACCAAAAGCAATAAAAATCTGGTTGCCTCCAAACAAATGCCTAATTTAACGTCGCAACATGACACAGTTACTCACGATCTGTCACGATCCTGTTGATAACCAATTTTTCCTTATGTATTTTATATCCAAAATAATTTCAAAATAGCATATATAAGTACACCAAAGGGTTTTGGCATTTTTATTGATTTTTAAGCCAATTTATTGCCTATTTTATAAGATAAAATCCGATAATTATTCCCAAAACTATCATTTTGGTGGACAATTTATTTTTTTTCTCATATTTACATCAAAGTATAGCTAACATGATTTTTGCATATTTTTACAAATTCGTTTGGTATTTTTAAAACTAAATTGCATATAATTGCAATACTAGCCTCTTTAAGATTTTATAGTATTTTATAATTATAAAATTAGTTTTACTATTTTTAAATTAATATTTATATATCATTAACTGATTCAGTACCTTTAATTTAATTTCAAAAACATTTTTATTATTTTTATAAAATAAAAGGAAAAAACTGGCTATTTAAGTTTTGGCCTCATTTCATTTCAATTATAACCCCAATTCCATTTCAATTTTAGCTGAAATCAATCCAATTTCAAACCCAATTGGATCAGCCCCAATTCCAACTTTAACCCGACCCCCCGATCCAACTATTTAACCCGCCCAGATTTCTTCTAATCATGGCCGTTGATCCTTTTGATCAACGGCCACGATCACTCCTTTCCTTTTAAACTCACCTAACCCAACCCTAACCCCTCATTTCTCTCTAACAGCCGCCTCTGAAATCCCTTGTCTCTCTTGGAATCCTCTCGACCTCTAAAACCCTACCTCCCTCTCCGACCTAAAAGCCACCGGAATCCATGGCTAATCTAGCCATGGACAACCTCTACTCACCCCCTCCTGCTCCTATACGTGTTCTCTTGGAAGATTCTAGGCTAGAACTCGAAGGTCCTCATCCAGACCTTGGCCTATTCAAGTCTCTTTGGCATTTCCGGCCTTGCTCCGACGTGTCCAAGCATTAGGAGCCTATTTCTACCATCTCCGACTCAAGACCAGACTTTCTTCCAAGCCTTTTCATTTCTAGGGTTTCTCTAAAACTCCAAAGCTATTCAAGGTTTTTCTTTGGTTGTCTTCTTAGATTTATGCTATATCTGTGCTCTAATGGAGTTTTAAAACATTTTCCCCAATTTTCCTTTCAAAATTTATTTGTTTCCGATTTAGGGTTTCTAAAGAAATCTCAAGACGTTTTCTAACTTTTCTTTTTCTTCTTTTCTTTGTGTGAATCTGTCTATGCCATGTTCTTATGTTCTTTTCTCGCGTGTTTGCTCCTGTGTTCTTGTATTTGCCGTATTATGCATGTTCTTCTATTTCTACTCTCTCAGACTCATTCCGAGTCTACAAAATGAACTCGAACTCTTTGTTATGACTCTGAATTTTTTAGACACTAGTCTCTCTCTTGTTTTACATGTCTGTATGCTTTATACATGATAAACTTTTCTTTCAAAAGGCCTTTATCCAACTTGCGATTGATTCTGAATTCCTTTTTATAAGGTTTGATTGAGTGTTGCTGATTTTCTCTAAATTAAACCCCTCTCCACCTTTCCTGGTTGGATTCATGCATACCAAACCTCAACTTCTGATTTTACTGGCTGTTGATTGATGGCCTTTCCTTGTTTTTCCCAAACTGTGTACTACTAGGCTCTTTCCTTAAATAATTTCTCTGTGTATTTGCCCCTATTATGTTACTCTCGAAAAGGGTTTTCAGTTATTTTCTTTCCTTAATTACCTTATACCCGTTTGAAATCAAATTCCTTGACTGAAGGAAAATCATTGAGACTGATTTTCAAAGTTATTTGTTACCTCTTCCTACTTATTTTCTGCACTGTAAAAGGGGGCGACCCTTTTGCACTCTTCTTTTCTGCACTTGAGACCTCACAATTAAACAGATTCTCGAATTGCACTCTTATACACATAGCTCTGCTTTCTACTCTCTTCTTCTCTCTACTTCTACTCTTTACCTTCTGAAGTACCTTTGAGTTCTCTCTGAACTTTCAAGTGTTCTCCTGAGAATTTGAGTTTGTTCCTGCTATTTTCTTGCTCTATTGTTTTGCTTATTCTTACTTTGCAACTGGTATGTTTCTCTTAGTTTAAATAATGCTACTCTACTATATGTTTACATTCTAATTCTATTTGGCTTTCCTTCACTATGTTTCTGCAACTTTGCTACTACTTTTCTTATTTGAATACCCTTTCCCTCTCCCCTTTGTATGTGAGTATGGTTCAAGGCATAGCAGCACTATAATATTATTGTCTATGACTTTGAAATGGGTTCTTTGAACCCCTAACTCAATCAATTCTCACTTCCCTTTCCCCTTTTATATGTTTGAGCCCTAGGCTTGGGTCTGATAGTGTCCTAATCACTATCCAGACTTGGGTCTGACCTTCAAGGGTCTGCTCCTAATTTGTTCAACCAAACAAGTGGTCAGGGGTGTGCCAGCCTACCTTATGGCTAGGTATGACCACCACCTGTCATGGCTCCCCAATTCCCTTTCACTTTGCTCCTATTCCTAGTTATAAGGTCTGCCCCTCTCTTGCAAGCCATACTTTGGGACCCCTGAGCTCCCTATGAACTTGGATGCCTGAGAGCTGGCTCTTCCACACTGCACTCTTCTAATTCCGATGATATCCTGGGTGTAACCAATGCCTGAAATCCCTGAGATTCCTCAGAACTTTGAAACACCTTGGATAAATACAAGGCTTTGGAAATCTGGATCCTGGAGTTGGTTAAATACATATTATTGGACATCAAGATTGAATTAGGCTGCTTGGATCTAGCTGTTAGCTTTTGATGTATCTTTAATNAGACCATGCTTATAGGATTTAACGCTTAACTCACTTAGAAATCATGTTTATAGGATTTAATCCTCATATTTTGTAACTATGCCTCACAAGTGTAAATTCCCCAAAATTGATAGATATCATTACTATAGGATATGCATATTCATTAGGCAAATTTAGGAAGCATCTTTTCACAAGTTTATTAAAAAGTGCTAAAAACATAGATATCATGCCTATAGGATTTTTGCATCAAACTCGTTGGCTCTTTAAAAGCAGTAATAACTGGTCAATTGGTTCCTAAATGCCTAACTTAGTAACGTTTTCAAAACTTTAACCTGTGATAAAACTCTTTCAAGCCAGTGTGTATTTGTCCCAAAAATTGAGTTTTCTTCAAATTTGCATATTTTTTCTAACGCAGTTTCTCTAATATTTTGCCTAAATGCATTTATTTTCAAAATGATCCCTGAACCCATTGTTTAAATCAGTTCCGCAATTTACTCTTTAAAGTTTGTCTCTTCTGGATTTCAATAATTACTCTTTCTGCATGTGCAATTAAAACAGTCCTCCGACCCCTTTTGAAATTTATTTGCTGTCCTAAGTCTGCAGTCCTCATTTTTCCTTTTTTTAAAACACCTCTGCATTAGTTACCTTCTAAAAATCAATGCTTTTCTTTAAATACTTTAATATCCGACAATTGTATCCAAGTTGCCTAATGCATACTTTCTGTCTAAATATATTGTGACGACCCGACCCGTCGTCACATGAGTTACCGTCCCATTTCCCCTATTATTATGTTGTTCTATGTTTCAATATCAAGAATTGAATTAGTTTTAGTTGGAAATGAGGCACATAGTCTCTTAGAAGGAAGCTTGTTTTGAAAAAGTCAACCGGAAGTTGACTATTTAGTTAGAAGGCTCAGATGTGAATTCTGGTGATTTGGCTAGCTTTGGGGGATGATTTTTGACTTAGGAGCATGATCGAAATTGAATTTGGAGGTCCGCTGTAGAGTTAGGCTTGAATTGGCGAAGTTTGAGTTTTGGCGAATTCCGGTTGATAGGTGAGATTTTGAACCGAGGGTCAGAATTGAAATCTGAGAGTTGCTGTAGGTTCGTTAGGTGATTTTGGATATGTGTGCAAAATTTCAGGTCATTCGGACATCATTTGGTCGGGTTTTTGATCGAATGCGAGTTTCAGAAGTTTTGGGTGAACTTAGGCTTTGATTTGAGGAAATTTGATGGTTTTAGTGTTGTTGGATGTGTTTTTATGAGTGAAACAAGTTTGTATGATGTTTTAGGAGGTGTTGGCATTTTTGGTTGAGGTCCCCGGGGCCTCGGGGTGAGTTCGGGTGGTTAAACGGAGAGTTTGGAGTTTATTGCAGGTTTGAAGTTTGCTGGTTCTGTCATTTCCGCATCTGCGGAAAAGGGACCGCATAGGTGGTTCCGCAGATATGGCTTGGTGGTCGCAAAAGCGGTTCTGAGGGCCTGGGCAATTAACGAATAAGCGAAGGGGTTTCCGCAAAAGCGGTCATCGCTGATGCGATTTTGGACCGCAGAAGCGGTCTGGGCATTTTTGGGAGAAACCGCAGAAGCGGTTGAGGAACCACAAAAGTGGTGACCGTAGAATAGGTAATTAAAACGCAGAAGCGAAAAGGTATGGGCAGAACAATATTAAGTCCCCTTCATGAATTTTGAAGGAGAAAATATTTGGGGCTTCGGACTTAGGCGATTTTTAGATGATTTTGAAGAGGGTTTCGAGAGTTTTCATCAGGTATAGATTCTTGGTCTTAGATTATGTTATTTTGGTGTAAAAACATGGATTAACACTGAAAATTCAAGGGAATTAAGGTTAAAAATGGAGGTTAGAGCTTAAAAATTGAAAGAGTTTAAACTAGTTATTTGAGGGGCCAAATGGACTCCAACTTGTGAATTTGGTATGTATGAACTTGTGAAGAGATAAGGAAGCCGGTAATGTTAATTTTATAATTTTTTGAGAAGCGGGGCTGGGGCTCGGGTTTTGTTAGTTTCGGGATTTTTGCTATATTTCGATTATTTTCGATTGGGTATTGTTCCCTTTGCATATTGTAATGTATTCGCTCTGATTTTGGTTAGATTCGACGCGCGTGGAGGCCAATTAAGGGGCAAAGGCGTCGCGAGCGAGGAATTTCACCGGTTAGAGGTGAGTAATACTTGTAAATGATATCCTGAGGGTTTGAAACCCCGAATTTGCACATCATAGTGCTGTATTGAGGTGACTTGCACGCCGGATATGAGCATGGGGTAGAGCACCGTTGGGGATTGTGACTTGGTCCATCCCGGTTATTGATTTTGTTTCCGTGTATTTGATTGAAACTGCTTGTATCATCATACTATGAGCTGACTGCCATGTTTGGGCTTCGTGCCAACTATATGAATCCTTCGGGGATTGATTTTACTGTTTTAGCATATCTTTCATATCATTTAGTTTCAGTCCAAGGTTTTAAATACTGTTTTGCAAACTCAGCCATACTTCTAAGTTTTGAAAACTCAAATGATATTTCGGGATGAGGACTATTGTTTTATAAATTCCCAAGGGGCTTATGATGATTTTCTGGACCGAGCATGGATCGGGCTGCGGGCCGCAACAGTATTATATTGATTATGGGTGGATCGGGCTGCGCGCCGCAATGGTGTTACATTGATATTGAGGCCGAGTGCCTGGATGATTATACTGATTTGATATGAGGCTGAGAGCCTAGATGTGATGCCACGAGATGGCTTGTTATTGCGCTTGGGCTGTAGGAGCCCCTCTGGAGTCTGTAGACACCCCCAGTGAGCACCGTCGACGATAAATAAATGGAGCAGGCTGCACGCCGCAGCGGGTATTAGAGTGTACCGTCATATGCATTGCATTGCACTCATGCATTTGTTCTTATTTTATAATGTTGTCATGACATTCAGCACTCATATCATTGGCATCCATGCTACTTCTTGCACTGTTACCAGACACCCTGGTGTTATTTGTTAATGGAGTGCTGTGCTTGAGAGGCTGATATTGTACTTTGTGAGTTGGGAGTGAGCCCGAGAGGCTGATGTTGTACTTTGTGAGTTAGGAGTGAGCCCGCTGGGCTGATACTGTACTGAGAGGTTGATATTGAGACCGAGGGGTAGATTTCTAATTATTCCCTACTTATTGAAATTATTTTCGCAACTGTGTAAAAGGAATATTTTCAACAGAGGTTTTTACTGAGCCTAGATGTTTTCCAAAGGATTTCACGGTTTTACTATTTTCTAAAAAGGGTTGCACTGTTCTATATAGCGTGATGGAGTGCCTCACATGATTTCTTGCTTTCAGCTATTATTTACTTTTATTACTCACTGAGTTGGTGTACTCACTTTACTCCCTGCACCTCGTGTGCAGATGCAGGTATTGATCACCCGGTAGTGGGATATTAGCTGATTGAAGGTATTACTATTGTAGTTGAGCAAGGTGACCGCCAGCGTTCGCGGTACCGGACATTGTCTTTAGAATTTCAAAATTTAATTTTGTATATTATTGGCCCTGTAGTTGTGTTAAGGTTTTCTTTAGATGCTCGTGACATGTGACACCCCGGTCGGGTTATGTTGGGTTGTAGACACTGGTTATTATTATTGTCGTTAAGTTGTATTTAGTTATTTATTTATCTTTAATAATCGTTAAGGAGACAATTTGGGTTAGTTGGTTGGCCATGTCTTCACGAGAGGCGCCATCACGACCGGGTTAGGAAATTGGGTCGTGACAAGTTGGTATCAGATCATAGGCTACTAGGTCTCATGAGTCATGAGCAGGTTTAGTAGAGTCTCGCGAATCGGTACGGAGACGTCTGTATTTATCCCCGAGAGGCTGCAGAACCTTTAGGAAAACCTCACTTTCTTGGAATTCTTATCGTGCGTACTTGATTCATCTTGAGATGTAACTCTTGAAATTCCTTCCACACGTCTGTATGCGCATATGAGCACTCAGTATTGTAAGTGCCTTGATGGCTTGTGATTCCCTGATCGAGGGGCGAGATGTGATCCCGTGAGTTTGATGTTGGGCCAGTCTGGAGGACTTGAGGCCGGATCTTTGCTTATGGCTTGATCACCAAGGTGCTGATTTTGTGAGCTGGTGTTATGAACTCATATGTTCAGTATTGTCCCTAATTGTGGGAATGGCGGCTGGATAGCTACGTAATGAGTATGTTGGTACTGTGTAATGTTTCTATATGACTTGGTAATGACGAAGAAGTATGCAGGATAGTAGATGGACCGTTAAGTGATTCGATTCCTAGTCCGAATTATGGGCACGTGAAGAATATTTTCGTATCTCCTAGTTGAGAAGTGAAGTACATTACGTGTGGCGATATGAGTTTAGACTCAGGAAGACTAAATGTATGTGTTATGTGTATGCTGGTGGAAGGTGTGATGAAATACTAAACTGAGGCAAAGCAGATGGGTTGTCTCCTATAGAGTGTTCTTAAGGGTACGATTCTTATGTGTATTGTTAGAAGATCTCATGTGTAATTGAAGAGTACGTGCCGTAATTAGGAAATTTGGGTCACTTTAGAGAGTGGATTCAGCTGATGTGGGGATGAATACGAGGTTTGTAGAGGATTTTAGTATCCGAGGATCTATGTTTTCATAAACTAGTAGATGATTTGAGTTTAATCTCACTATGATATTGTCGCATCATTAGAGTAGAAGTATTATTATGGGTTATTAAATGTGTCCTGATAGATGGCTTCGAGCCAAGTTAGGGAGGTTCCTGTTGATTAGCTGATTGCATGGTTATGTGCTATGTTGGTTCCTTTTTGAGGTATGCTGGCGGATCAGTTCGGGTTGCAGAAATTGAGCCGAGGATAGCACGAGTAAAGCAAAATTTTGACCAAGGTTACATGGTGCTTCGTATGTGTGAGAAAATAATAGTGTGTCTTGAGCTGTTGTTGATAAAGAATGCTTAGGGTGAAGAGAAGGAAGCTGTTTGGTTGTATCGGAATGAGATCATGTCCTGCGGGGTCAGAGTGCTAAGGAGGTACAGGTGGTTATGTCTGTTTGATCAGGTAAATTGCGGTTGAATAAGAGTGAACGACTTGCGAGAATGGTTCTAATGGGTTCAAGAGTCTGCGTACGTCAATTGAGAGTTCTAAAGTTGCATATGGGGTTAGGAACTGAGTTTCATTAGAAGATGTCAAGACTTGTGGTGTTCTATGTTAATAATGGTAATCCATGTATCCGCATCAGGAAAGTAAAGGAAATAGAGTTAGATTCGCAGTGAGTTCTTCAAGCAGAGCATACGGGAATGTGGTATTTCTGGGAATAATTGAGAGAGTATTCAGTGGCTTGTGGGTCTTAGACAGTGTGGTCTTGTGCTTGGGTCTCGTGTAGTGAGCCTCTGCTGAGGAACTGTGGTGATATAGCAAGAGGGGGTATCAAGCTGAAAATGAATTAGAAGAAATTTAGATAAATGGAGTAGCTTGATAAGGGTCCAGATCAGCATGGTAAGGGTATGCTTAATTCTTGGTATGTATTCGAGGTAATGGGTTAGCACATGTAATTTTGCAGCTATGCTCTTGGGTTTTGACGACTTGCTTAGCGTGATTTGGTTAGAAGGATTCAGTCATGGCAGTTTAGTTGTGCAAATTAAATTGGGAAAGTTCTTATTGATTGATATCGTGGTTGAAGAGGTGCATTTTCTACGAATGTGAGGAAGCACTTAGGCAGCGGGAAGCCTCAGGTAATCAATGAAATGGTACGGCTGTTTGAGAGTGATTCGATGTGAGTGTGTATTTCAGAGAAAGGGCAATGTGATTAAGTGATGGTACTTCGGGGGTATTGTGGTACTTCCTTGTTAGATCGACTAGTGATATTCGGGTTTGCTTGGTGGCTCAGGGAGATTTGTGAGTATGTATCGTGGAGTTTTTGGATATATAGATGTGGCACGCGTTCAGACGGCGAAATTGGGATCAAGTATGATGATTCATATGCTATGTGGAACTGGAGGCGGAAGTCCTCATACTCAAGCTATTTGTGATGGTGGATCGTGTGTATCGGCACCGTTTGGTGAGTATTGGGATTTGGAGGCTCGAGTGAATCTTTCGTTGCTGGTATGTTGGATTTTGGATGTGATGTTGAAGTTCAGACTGGTTGTCTCAGTGTTAGATTGATTCTAGACTACTGCGTTACAGGCTATGCCGGAAACGCCACAGTTTGAATGGCGAGGTGCATTGGGTTATGTTCTTGTGGAGCGGTTTATCTTCTAAAGACCCAGCGGACGGCTGGGAAGGATTGCTTTTCCTAATCGAGCCTTCATGATGGATGTCAGTGCATAGACTGCTATTATTGAGCCAGTTCCGACGTTAAGAGACTTTTTTGGATGTGTGTTCCAGTATGAGTTGAATCAGTTGGCTCCGAACCATATTGTCGAGGGTTAGGTTGACTCGACCGTTGCTGAGCTTATCAGCTATCTGGAGAGATATATGAGTTGTTTTCTGCGTTGCGAGACGTTATGATTTGCGGGCTATGGGCACATGTGGTGCGGTACTATTGGGATTATAGTGGAAGTTGAGAGGAAAATTTCAGTTGCGCTTGAGTTTTGTAGCTTATAATGCTATATGTAGATATTGTGTGCACTCAGTATGCTTACGACCGGTGCTCGGTACTTTGTTGTAATGAGCAAATTTGGCTTGATGCGCATCTCCTTATGTGAGATATATGTGTGGATCGGGTGGCACGCCGCCATGGGTATGTTAGCTGGATCGGGTTGCAAACCGTAACAGTGTGATGATGTGAATAGTTTTCCATATACTGTCTTGTATGCCTTGTTTCCTGGTTCCAAGGAAAGTCCGTATTGGGTGTTGCTCGGCGAATGGCACACCGGTTATGTCCTTTCAGGATCGTATGATGTATATTACTTGCTTCACCATGGGTATAATGATTTGTTTGGGTTCCAGATATCCATCGTGCTTGGTTGTCAATTTCGAGTATAGCAACTTGGGGTGCTTCATGTGTAACCGTGTTTGGATAGGATCGCACATTGTAGCGAGGCTACGTGGAGATTAGACGCTTCGGGGTAGGTTCAGGTATTTTATTTCTATGACGTGGGAAGGGGTCCCAGCCTTGTGTTGTGATGGTACTGAGGAGTTTGAGTTACAGCTCTTTTGTTTGAGTCATTTGTCATGATTTGAGTATGTTCAGACCGCCCTTCATTGGTGCATGGATTATGCAAGTTGTGGCTTAGGCCTGTGTTGAGGTGTCATATCACCTGAGCGGTGTGTTGGATTCGAGGTGATCGTGGGAGTCATTAATGAATACGAACAAATTTGATTACAGCTTGTTGGAAGAATGATATCGAGGTTCGGCTCGGAATATGTTGTGGTATTAGTCAAAAGGGAAGAAATGCCTTCATGAATGGTTGATCTGAGAAATGGTTACAATTTATTGCGTGTTTCATTTACTGTTGGCAGTATATGAAAGTGTTGGAATAAGACCTTAGTTGATAAGAGGTTTTCTACCGGTATCCTGGTGTTGTGGGCAACTGCTAAGAATAGAAGTTATCGTTTCGAGTGTTGGATTGTGTGGTATGTTGTATGATTTCACCTGAGGTTGCAGGTGTGGGTTATCCCAGCTGGTTCGGGTTTATTCTGGGTATGATTTTGGGAAGTGCAATGTGGTTCTACGGTTTATGGTCTTGATGGATTGTGGAATTTCAGCTATATTGTGTTGTCGGACCTATGCGAGATGGGGTGACGTGGGATCACCCCGGGTATGTGCTTGGTAAGGTTATTCAGCTATTGGTTGGCTTCTAGGACAACTCTGGGTACACTCGAGTATGAATGTTTGTTTAAGTTGGGGAGGATGTGACGACCCGGCCCGTCGTCACGTGAGTTACCATCCCATTTCCCCCATATTATGTTGTTCTATGTTTCAATATCAGTATTTGAGTTGATCGGATAGAATTGAATTGGTTTTAGTTGGAAATGAGGCACATAGTCTCTTAGAAGGAAGCTTGTTTTGAAAAAGTCAACCGGAAGTTGACTATTAAGTTAGAAGGCTCGGATGTGAATTTCGATGATTTGGTTAGTGGCTTAGGAGCGCGATCGAAATTGAATTTGGAGGTCCGGTGTAGAATTAGGCTTGAATTGGCGAAGTTTGAGTTTTGGCAAATTCCGGTTGATAGGTGAGATTTTGAACCGAGGGTCGGAATGGAATTTCGAGAGTTGCTTTAGCTTCGTTAGGTGATTTTGGATATGTGTGCAAAATTTCAGGTCATTCGGACGTCATTTGGTCGGGTTTTTGATCGAATGCGAGTTTCGGAAGTTTTGGGTGAACTTAGGCTTTGATTTGAGGAAATTTGATGGTTTTAGTGTTGTTGGAAGTGTTTTTATGATTGGAACAAGTTTGTATGATGTTTTAGGAGGTGTTGGCATTTTTGGGACCTGATTGGAACAAGTTTGTATGATGTTTTAGGAGGTGTTGGCATTTTAGGTTGAGGTCCCGAGGGCCTCGGGGTGAGTTCGAGTGGTTAAACGGAGAGTTTGGAGTTTATTGCAGGTTTGAAGTTTGCTGGTTCTGTCTATTCCGCATCTGTGGAAAAGGGACCGCATAGGCGGTTCCGCAGATGCGGCTTAGTGGTCGCAAAAGCGGTTCTGAGGGCCTGGGCAATTTCCGCATAAGCGGAGGGGTTTCCGCAAAAGCGGGCATGCTGATGCGATTTTAGACCGCAGAAGCAGTCTGGGCATTTTTGGGAGAAACCGCAGAAGCGGTTGGGGAACCACAAAAGTGGTGACCGCAGAAGCGGTAATTAAAGCGCAGAAGCGAAAAGGTCTGGGCAGAACAATATTAAGTCCCCTTCACGAATTTTGAAGGAGAAAATATTTGGGGCTTCGGACTTAGGCGATTTTTGGACGATTTTGAAGAGGGTTTCGAGAGTTTTCATCTGGTATGGATTCTTGGTCTTAGATTATGTTATTATGGTGTAAAAACATGGATTAACACTAAAAATCCAAGGGAATTAAGGTTAAAAATGGAGGTTAGGGCTTAAAAATTGAAAGAGTTTAAACTAGTGATTTGAGGGGTCAAATGGACTCCGATTTTTGTGAATTTGGTATGTATGAACTCGTGGAGAGATAAGGAAGCCGGTGATGTTAATTTTATAATTTTTTGAGAAGCGGGCTCGGGGCTCGGGTTTTGTTAGTTTCGGGATTTTTGCTATATTTCGATTGTTTTCTATTGGGTATTGTTCCCTTGGCATATTGTAATGTATTCGCTTTGATTTTGGTTAGATTCGATGCGCGTTGAGGCCAATTGAGGGGAAAAGGCGTCGCGAGCGAGGAACTTCACCGGTTATAGGTGAGTAATACTTGTAAATGATATCCTGAGGGCCTGAAACCCCAGATTTGCACATCATAGTGCTGTATTGAGGTGACTTACACGCCGAATATGAGCGTGGGGTAGAGCACCGTTGGGGATTGTGACTTGGTCCATCCCGGTTGTTGATTTTTTTTCGTGTATTTGATTGAAACTGCTTGTATCATCATACTATGGGCTGACTGCCATGTTTGGGCTTCGTGCCAACTATGTGAATCCTTCGAGGATTGATATTACTGTTTTAGCATATCTTGCATATCATTTGGTTTCAGTCCAAGGTTTTAAATACTGTTTTGCAAACTCAGCCATACTTCTAAGTTTTGAAAATTCAAATGATATTTTAAATGATATTTCGGGATGAGGACTACTGTTTTATAAATGCCTAAGGGACTTATGATGATTTTCTGGACTGAGCATGGATCGGGCTGCGCGCCGCAGCAGTATTATATTGATTATGGGTGGATCGGGCTGCGCGCCGCAGCGGTGTTACATTGATATTGAGGCCGAGTGCCTGGATGATTATACTAATATTGATATGAGGCTGAGAGCCTAGATGTGATGCCACGAGATGGCTTGTTATTGCGCTTGGGCTGTAGGAGCCCCTCCGGAGTCTGTACACACCCCCAGTGAGCACCGTCGACGATAAATAAATGGAGCGGGCTGCACGCAGCAGCGGGTACTAGAGTGTACCATCATATGCATTGCATTGCACTCATACATTTGTTCTTATTTTATAATGTTGTTATGACATTCAGCACTCATATCATTGGTATCCATGCTACTTCTTGCACTGTTACCAGACACACTGGTGTTATTTGTTAATGGAATGCTGTGCCCGAGAGGATGATGTTGTACTTTGAGAGTTGGGAGTGAGCCCGAGAGACTGATGTTGTACTTTGTGAGTTGGGAGTGAGCCCGCGGGGCTGATACTGTACTGAGAGGTTGATATTGAGCCCGAGGGGCAGATTTCTGATTATTCCCTACTTGTTGAAATTATTTTCGCAACTGTGTAAAAGGAATATTTTCAAAAGAGGTTTTTACTGAGCCCAGATGTTTTCCAAAGGATTTCACGGTTTTACTATTTTCTAAAAAGGGTTGCACTGTTCTATATAGCATGATGGAGTGCCTCGCGTGATTTCTTGCTTTCAGCTATTATTTACTTTTATTACTCACTGAGTTGGAGTACTCACTTTATTCCCTGCACCTCGTGTGCAGATGCAGGTATTGATCACCCAGTAGCGGGATATTAGCTGATTGAAGGTATTACTATTGTAGCTGAGCAAGGTGACCGCCAGCGTTCGCGGCACCGGACATTGTCTTTAGAATTTCAAAATCTAATTTTGTATATTATTGGCCCTGTAGTTGTGATATGGTTTTCTTTAGATGCCCGTGACTTGTGACACCCCGGTCGGGTTATGTTGGGCTGTAAACACTGGTTATTATTATTGTAGTTAAGTTGTATTTATTTATCTTTAATAATCGTTAAGGAGACAATTTGGGTTAGTTGGCTGGCCTTATCTTCACGAGAGGCGCCATCACGACCGGGTTAGAAAATTGGGTCGTGACATATATGTGTTAAACTAGTCCGCTCGATGCGTAATTTTAATATAAGACCTAAATAAGTATTTGCTAAGGCGTGCTAAACCAAATGATTGTTTGATTTCTGGGGTTAATTTGAGCCTTGTATGATTGTTTGTTCTCCCCTTTTACTTGCTACTTATTTTGAATGTTGCAACTAGAATTTTATCCTTTTAACTCCATAAAGGCCCCATCCCTTTCTTCCCGTTTAGGATTAGAAGTCCTAACACTCCGGGACTGATAGTTTGGGACGGGTAATAGCATGCAGTAGGTAAAAGATACCATTCCGCGCTTTAATATCTAAACGGGTGGGAAGGGTAGACATGGAGATGTTGATTACACGATAACACTTCGCGTACAATTGAGTACCAGTGTTATGCGAATGATCCATGTAATGTATAAACCTAGGACCCCTCTCCCTCTTTATTAGTTGTTATTTTCAGATTTTTTTTCAAAAAAGCTATCCAAAACTTTTTTCGAACTTCCATCTCTCGTTTATTTCCTTAAGTTATTTGCATTATTTATTTGATCTCTCCCTCATTGCATATCTCTCCTTAATTTACAAAATTGTTATCCTTTAGTTTCAACATCTTTAAATCCTTTTTGTACTCCTATTTGTAACAATTTTTCCATATTTGCAATGCTTGCTTTTTTCTTGGCTTCCATTTCCATTTAAAGTCACAATTGTAGCATGGCCGGGAACCACACTAGTGGATCTTGAGGGGTGCCTAACACCTTCCCCTCGAGATAATTTCAAGACCTTACCCAAACTATAGTTTTCATCTTTAATTTTTTCTAAAAAGTGTCCTAATGCACTATAATCATTAGGTGGCGACTCCACAAACTCTCAAAAAACCCAATTCCCAAAGTGGGAAAAGAGTTGTCTTCCCGAATGTCGTAAACCCGATTTCACCCTAGGAAAAAGGGGTCGTCGACAGCATGGTGACTCTGCTGGGGATTTCTTTAGGCTTTTACCATTGCATGCTATACATGACTTTATTTCTTTCTTTTATTGCTTTTATTTAATGTCTTTATTTGAAGCTGACTTGTTTCTTTTTTTTCTTTTTTTAATTACTTTCATTTACTGCTTTTCCGTCAATGTTATTGTAATTTTTGAGCAATCATTGTAAACTTTATGAACGTGAAAATACATGTCAATACGTTTCATTCTTGTAAATTGCATTTTTCAATATCATATTCCACTCATGCCAAACAAATACTATAGCAACGCTTATAATGAGTAGTTGCGCACTTCCAATACTATCACCCCCTAAATTTGGCAAAGGCGTATTTGCGGTAATATGGTGATATCATATTCTTTTAAAAGCTCCAACCACCTTTTGTACCTCAAATTTAGCTCCTTCTGCTTGAACAAGTACTGCAGACTCTTGTGATCTGTGAACACCTTACACGCTGCGCCATATAGATAATGCCTCCAAATCATCAACGCGCGAACAATGGCTGCTAACTCCAAGTCTTGAACTGGATAGTTCTTCTCACGAATTTTCAACTGCCACGAAGCATATGCAATGACCTTTTCATCCTATATCAACACTGTACCAAGTTCAATATTAGATGCGTCACAATAAACTGTGTAAGACCTTAAACCTGTGGGCAAACCAACACCGGTGCCATAGTTAAAGTTGTCTTGAGCTTCTGAAAGCTCACCTCACACTCATCCGACCACCTGAACTGGGCACCCTTCTAGGTCAATCTGGTTATTGGGGCTACAATAGACGAAAACCCCTCCACAAACTGACGATAGTTGCCTGCCAAACCTAAGAAGCTCCAGACCTCTATAGCTGATGCGGGTCTAGGACAGTTCTTGACAGCCTCTATCTTCTTTGGATCTACCTGAATACCCTCTGCTGATACAACATGATCTAGGAATGCAACTGAGCTCGACTAGAACTCGCACTTCAAAAACTTGGCATATAACTGACTGTCCCTCAAAGTCTGAAGAACCACTCTAAGATGCTGCTCGTGCTTCTCTAAAATAGCATCAATGAAGACTATCATGAACGAATCCAAGAAAGGCTTGAACACTCGATTCATCAAATCCATAAAAGCTGCTGGGGCATTTGTCAACTCGAATGACATTACGAAGAACTCATAATGTCCGTACCGAGTGTAGAAAGCTGTCTTAAGGATATCGGATACCCTAATCCTCAACTGATGGTAGCTAAAGCACAAGTCAATCTTCAAAAATACCTTGGCACCCTGAAGATAATCAAACAAATCATCAATCCTCGACAATGGATACTTATTCTATGATTGTAACCTTGTTCAACTGCTGATAATCTATACAAATTCTCATCGATCCGTCCTTCTTCTTAACAAACAATATCGGCGCACCCCAAGGAGAAACGCTAAGTTTAATGAAACCTTTTTCAAGAAAATCTTGCAACTACTCCTTCAACTATTTCAACTCAGGCGGGGCTATACAATACTGAAGAATAGAAATAGGCTGAGTGCCCGAAGACAAATCAATACAAAAGTCAATATACGTGTTGGGTTGCATGCCCAGCAAGTTTGAAGGAAATACCTCAGAAAACTTATGAACAACAGGCACAGAATCCATAGTAGGAACCTCGACACTAAAATCACGAACATATGCCAAATAGGCCAAACACCCCTTCTCAACCATACGCCGAGCCTTCATATATGAAATAATACTATTGGTAGAATAACCAGGAGTCCCTCTCCACTCTAAACGAGGTAAACCCGGCAAGGCTAAGGTCATAGTCTTGGCATGACAATCCAAGATAGCATGGTAATATGATAACCAGTCCATCCCTAATATGACATCAAAATCAACCATGTCTAGAAGTAACAAATCTATACGAGTCTCAAGACCCCCAATCACCACTATACACGAACGATGGACTCGATCTACCATAATAGAATCACCCACCGATGTAGAGACGTATACATGAGCACTCAAAGAATCACTAGGCATGACCAGATACGGTGCAAAATAAGATGACACATAGGAGTATGTAAACCCTGGATCAAATAGAACTGAAGCATCTCTACTACAAACTAGAAAGTACCTGTGATAACTACATCGGAAGCCTCAGGCCTGGCTGAAAGAGCATAACATCGGGGCTGAGCCCTTGTACCCTGAACTACATCTCTAGGACGGCCTGCTACTAGCTGGCCTCCACCTCTAGCTGTATGACCTCCACCTCTAATACCTCTACCTCTACCTCTGGCACCTCTAGCTGGCAGAGCAGACGCTAGAACACCTGACACCTGAACCATAGCACAGGAACCCTGATACGTCGACTGAATACCCACTAATCTCGGACAAGCCCTCTGAATATGACCATACTCACCACACTCAAAGCATCCACTTGAGTGGTGCGGCTGAGAAAACTGAGACTGACCCTAGCAACTTGAATTACCACCCCAAAAACTCTGGAGTGGCGGTGCACTGATAGGAGCTGGTGGTGCACTATAGTGCTGCTAATCAGAATACTGCATATGAGAACCATGGCCACCTGAAGCGCCATGAGAAACCTAAAGTGCTGACTGAAAAGGCCTAGGAGGATGGCCTCTACCAAATGAATCCTTGCCTCCAAACAAAGAACCACTGAATCTGCCTGAATGATGAGGCCTCTTGTCAGACCCCTGACCACCCTTTTGCGATAGAACCATCTACACCCTTCTGGCAACATTGGCTGCCTCTTGAAAAGAAATCTCACTCCCCGTCTCCTTAGCCGTCTGAAGTCGAATAGGCTGAATAAGTCCCTCAATGAACCTCCTCACCCTTTCTCGCTCTCGGTGGAAAGTATGATAAGAGCATGACGGGCTAAGTCGAAGAATATGGTCTCATACTGAGTAACAGTCATAGAACCCTACTAGAGACACTCAAACTGCCTCCGATAGATCTCTCTCTGAGTGATAGGGAGAAACTTCTCTAGAAATAGCTGAGTAAGCTGCTCATAAGTCAAAGCTGGTGATTGGGGTGGTCTAGCCAAACAATAATCTCTCCACCAAGTCTTAGCGGATCCAAAAAAATGGAAAGTAGCAAAGTCGACTCTATTTGTCTCCACTATCCCTATGTTCCCGAGAACCTCATGACAACTGTCTAGATAATTCTAGGGATTCTCTGAAGATGCACCGTTGAAAGTACTAGTGAAGATCTTGGTGAACCTGTTCAATCCCACAAAGCATTGGTGGACATAACTGCTCTATAACCAGTCTGAGCTACCATACTCAACTAAACTGCTCCAACTAGCTGAGCTGCTGGAATCTGAAACTTGGGAGCCATCTACTTAGGAGTGCGAGTAGCAGGAGTATGGGCTCCTCCTCCAGCCCGAGAGACGCCTGGTGCTACAGGAATAAAGCATGCCTAGGTGACACTCTCCATAAGGCCCACTAGATGGACCAGAGCATCCTGGAGTACTTGGATAGCATAAACCTCTTCGGGACCTGATCTGGACCTACCAAAACTGTATGGGCTGGAACCTTATCATCAAAGTCAACCTGGGGCTCTATCGCTGGTGCTGCTACTCTAGGATGATCTTTGCCCCTACCTCTGCCTCTAGCATGGCCTCGGCCTCACCCTCTGCCCCTCGTAAAAGTTGTTGCTGGGGGATTGAGCTTTTGATCTTGGATGAGGAAGCACGTGTTCTCGCCATCTGTAAAAGAACAAAGTAGAAATTCAATTAGCATTGACAAAACAAACCGCACGATAGGAATGAATAAATGTGAAGTTTTTTTTTCTAACTCTATAGCCTTTGGGGGATAAATACAGACGTCTCCATACTGAATCTTCAGACTTTACTAATCTTGTCTGTGAATTGTGAGACCCATGTAACCTAGAGCTCTGATACCAACTTGTCACGACCCAGATTTCCCACCCTCGGGAGTCGTGATGGCGCCTACTAGTGAGAGTTAGGCAAGCTAACCATTTGAATGAATTACCTTTTGCCCATTTTAACTCTTTAACAAAGGTGAATCAATAATTTATAGATAGCGGAAATTTAAAACAAGTGGAAGAAACAATTAAACCATTTAAGTAATCCCAACATAATTTCTTAAATAAAACTGTCCAAGACTGGTGTCACAACTCCACAGATGGTTTAAGAATTCTACAAACAATGTTCGAAAAATAAATGCAACACTATTTTTGAATTACATAAGTGAAACAGGAAGAAAAGATAGAGGGAGACGCCAGGACTTGCAGGACTACCTTGGATCTCTGTATGGACGGAAGGCAGCCACCCAAGCTAAGGTTAAAAAGCTGCTGCTCCCGGATCTGCACATAATACAGAGTGTAGTATCAGCACAACCGACCCCATGTGTAGGTAAATTCCTAGCCTAACCTTGGCAAAGTGGTGACGAGGCTAGGAGCAGGCTATAAAATAAACCTGTGCAATTATATCATAGGCAGTGGAAAATATAGCAAAAATGTACAGTTAAGAATGGGAGGGGTAAGCATGCTACGAAGGAATATCATTACCAACAGTAACTCGGAAGAAAAGCATAAAAAACCATTTAAAATTCGCAACTGAAAGAATTATGAAACCATGACAAATCAATAACCACTTTTATCCTTTAATGTGGTGGCATGCAACCCGATCCAAATCAAATATATATAACCGATGTTGCAGCGTGCAACCCGATCCAATTATAATAGTATTGCGGCGTGAAACTGATACAAATATAGTATTATTGCGGGATGTAACCCGATCCAAATTTAGTATTGTTGCGGCATGCAACCCGATCCAAATATATTATTGTTGCAGTGCGCAACCCGATCCTAATATAAAATTCAACACCAATCAAAAAAGAGTCCCGGCAAGAAAACAATAAGAAAACAATAATATCCCGGCAAGGGAATCGATAGTAAGAGGTAAATAGATCCCGGCAAGGGAATCAGCTATAACCAAACTTGTTTTAACTTTTAACTTCACAACAGAACCCTCGTCTAGAACCAATATTCAACCATAATCAATTTTCACGAGATTAATCATAACTCTTGTCCAACACAGAGAATCAACAACTTAAACATTTGTAGTACTTATTAATAACACAACAATTTCAATTTAAACTCACGGGCATGCTTGAAACGAACGTATAGATACTCATCACCATGCCTTTACGCCGTACTCAACAAATAACACATAGCAACTAGGACTCGACTCCTAATCCCTCAAGCTAAGGTTAGACCAAACACTTACCTCGAACCTCCACGGCCAACTCAAGCCTCGAACACCGCTTTTCCTTTAGAATTTGCCTCCAAATAAATTGTATCTAGTCCAAATTAAGTTAAAAATATCAATAAATGCTAAAGAATTCATACCCAATGCTTAATTATAGGTTTTCAATTATTTATCCCAAAAATTCAAAAATTGACCTCGGGCCCGCTTGGTCAAAACTCGAGCTTCAGAGCAAAACCCAATCACCCATTCACCCACGAGCTTGAATATGCAATTAGTTTTGAAATCCAACCCTAAAATGAGGTCAAAATTTCAATTATTAAAAAAACCCCAACTCTACCTAAAATCCCAAATTCTACATGGAAGAACAATATTTAGGCCTAGAAATCTAATGGATCTTGATGGAAAATGAAGGAGATGGATTGACGAACATATACCTATGATTTGGTGTTGATTTTGTTCTTCAAAAAATTGCCTAGGTTCTGATTTTGGGAAAGCAAATGTGAGAAAATAGGTTATTCGCATTTCTATTACTGTTTAAAAGAGCTGGGAGACAATGTTCATCGTGTTCGCGAGAACACTATCGCGATCGCGAAGAGCTACCAAAAGTGGACTTATGCGATCGCGAGTCCTCCTTAGTCAATTGATAGAAAAACCAACAATCACTCAAATAATAAAACTCTAGCCCAAATCCCACACTAAGATCATGGAACATCTAACAGATTAATATAAGTTTTATTGACGGGTATGCAAACCCCAAAGAAAAGTAAATAACTAACACGAACTAAGTGAGCCTGAAATGAAATCCTCCACGAACAATGTGGTGGCTCACTAGCTCTATCTCCTGTAACGGTATCTGCAGAGAGATGTAGGTAAGGAGTGAGTTATATGTAAATATAACCCAATAAGATCCTCGACCCGCTACTTTAAATACTTCTGGAACAAATGTTAGAAAACACAAACACACTACAACACGAATGTTAGAGTAAATATGAAAATTATACAGTAACTCAATATATGTGTATCAGTAGAATTATTAAGAACTAACCAACAAGAGTATCCACTAAGGACTTATCATAACTGCGGTGAAAGAAATTTACAAACACAAATACGAGTCCATAACGGCACCACAATGCCTCAAATATTAACAGAGCATACACAATACTCTCAAAATAATATACATACATACATACATATATATATATATATATATATATATATATATATATATATATATATATATATATATATATATATCTCT